>JABACO010000002.1:1711588-1724088 GCA_013339895.1 Ephydatia muelleri | reverse complement strand
TCACATGCACATGTATTCTATTCAATTCAACTGTAGTTGTGCATGCCTGTACAGACCACTGATTCTATGTAAATTTGTGTACCAAGCTTTCTGTACATGTATCGTGTCTCCAAGGATTGAATACATTGTGTCCCCATCTGGTACTCTAAATGTACACAAACATTGCACACTTGCACACACACACCACTGTATAAATGTGGCAATACACATGCAAAAACGCTCACACACAACATATAGATACACAGACACACACATGACATACACCCACAAACACACACACATACGGACACGGACACACAGGTACACACGGACACACACACAACACACAGACACACACAGACACACACACACAGACACACACACATAGACACACACACAACATACACACAGACACACACACACAGACACACACAGACACATACACAGATGCACACACACACAGACACACACACACATAGACACACACACAACATACACACAGACACACACACAGACACACACACACACAGACACACACACAGACACTCACACAGACACATACACACAGACACATGCACACAGACACATGCAGGCATGCACAGACACACACACACAGACGCACACACAGACACACACACACAGGCACGCATAGACCCACACAACACACTCTGACACAACAGACACATACACAGACACAGACACACACAGACATGCACAGAGACACACACAGACATGCACATGAAATACACAGACACACACACGACATACACACAGACTCACACACACGACAGACAGACACACAGACGTGGGCACACATGGACACACAAGCATAGACACACACATGCACAGACACACACATGCAGACGCACACACATGCACAGACACACACACGCACACACAAGATACACACATGCCATACACACACAACAGACACAGACACACAAGCACACAAAGACACACACACGAAATACACAAACACACCTACAGACACACACATGAAATACACAGATACGCACACAGACATACATGCACACAGACTCATACAAAAAAATACATATAGACACACACACGAAATAGACACACACAGAGACACACATGCACACACATGGACACACAGATACACACACGACATGGACACACAGATACACACACGACATACACACAGACACACACATACACAGACACACATGTAGCTACATGTACCTGTGTGTATGTACCGTCTCCAAAGTGCGAGCTCAATGTCATATACTCCCAAAGAATTGGTCCTCAGCCCCCATAGGATTGGTGTCCCGTACCACTGTATGCATGTGGCAAAGTATATCACTGTATTCACCACAGCACTGGGCCCCATGGTACAATATTAAAAAGTGTGTGTGTGTGTGGGGGGGCTGGCTGATTTCTTTGAGCAAAATGAATAATTAAATATACAAGTCTACATGTAGAGATGCACGAATTTATTTCTAATCATGATGCGTATGATGTTGTCATCGAAAAAGTTGTTGTCAGCTATCATTCCTTGATGAGATTTACACAGTTGGCCAAAAATTGTGGTGTGTGTGTGGAGGGTCCCTGCAGCAACGTGCATAAGACTTTAAGTTCTTACACACTCACATCCATCTTTTTGTAGTTAAGTACAATCGTGTAATAAAGCTTTCTTGTTTGGCAAAATCCTTGATCCTTGAACAACTTCTTATCATTCTTTATGCCTCCACTACTCAGCTAGGTGGCTTGTGTACCAGTTGCAGAGACTTGAGTCTCTCTTTGCCCATACAGTATTTAGCTCACACAGAGTACATGAACATGCCCTCATGTTGGTTCACACACCCTGATGCATGTGTATATGTTGTGCAAATGCGTCTGTACATCCTGAGCACACACACACACACACACACACACACACACACACACACACACACACACACACACACACCAATCTCTGTGTGTTTCCTCTGTATTGTTGCAAGCAGACGTATACTCTTCTCTCATCTAGCACTCTGTACAAGTGCTCGTCTGACCTGTAAAAAAGCCTTTTCGGAGTACAGTATAATGAATATCGTTACTAGCTTGCTATCGATATGTCTGTGTAAACTTACCTGATCTGCAACGATAAGGGAGGTACACTGTACCATCGCAGGTCTCACAGGCCTACTGTTTTCATCAGCACAATGTTGTGTGTCCCATGTCGTACTAATTGAATGCAGCGAATTAAACGAGTGTACATGAACTCAGATTGCTGTTCCTCACCATAAGTACAAAGTATGTAGTGCCTTCTACGAGTAGTCATTTAATTTACGCATAAAAATTAGTACAGTGTGCTGCCTTAGTCTCGTACCCAGAACCAGATTCCCAACAGCTGCGCCACCCGCAGCTGTTGGGAAACTGGGTCTGGGTACGAGACTAAGGCTGCCTCTTCTAGAAGGATGTACCAAGCAGTTTTTTATGAAGGGCGATGGTTCTGCCTGGCGATGAATTACCCTATCATTGCTGATTGCGGTAGGTCAGGGCCCTGGTAAGTTTACACAGACACAATGGATAGCAATATTCATCATTCCACAAGCACTCAAGATAAACAGAAGCCTCTTGAGCTTGTTAGCAAACCATGGTTACATGTATGACTTGTCCCTTGTGTCAGGGGACAGTCCTATAAGGACACAATGTATGCATAAAGGACCACTCCTATGACACTACAGTGTACACGTTGCTACATGTACCTACATGTCTCATGGTATCATGAGCTGTTCAATAGATAGATCAAAAATGCATGTGCAGAGAAGGCATTCAGTGAGAGAAAATTTGTGTACCATCATTATCAGAGAGCACTACTGTTTTTTTCCACATGAACAACAGTGTGTGCTTTGTGTAACACGTGTCTGTGCACATGTGCGAGTCTGTGTGTGCGTCTGTATATCTGTGTGCATGTGTCTGTGTGCATGTGTGTATCTGTATGTGTGTCTGTGTGTATTGTGTGTGTATCTGTGAGTGTGTGTCTGTTGTGTCTGTGCATGTGTGTCTATATGTATTTTGTGTGTGCGAGTCTGTGTGCAAGTCTGCGTGTCTGTGTGTTTCTGTGTGTGTGTCTGTCGTGTGTGTATGTTCCTGTGTGTGTCTGTGCATGTGTGTGTCTGAGTGTTTTGTGTGACTGTCTCGTGTGTGTGTGTCTGTGTATTTCGTGTGTGCCTGTGTATGCATGTGTGTGTGTGTGTGCTAGTGTGTATTTCCATGTGTGTGTGCATGTGTGTGTGTGTGTTTGTCATATGTGTGTGTCGTGTGTGTTGTGTCTGTGCATGTGTGTCTATATGTATTTTGTGTGTGCGAGTCTGTGTGCAAGTCTGCGTGTCTGTGTGTTTCTGTGTGTGTGTCTGTGTATTTCGTGAGTGTATATATTTCGTGTGTGTGCTTGTGTGTCCGTGTGTGTGTGTGTGTGTGTGTGTCTGTCGTGTGTGTATGTTCCTGTGTGTGTCGATGCATGTGTGTGTCTGAGTGTTTTGTGTGACTGTCTCGTGTGTGTGTCTGTGTATTTCGTGTGTGCCTGTGTATGCATGTGTGTTTGTGTGTGCTAGTGTGTATTTCCATGTGTGTGTGTTTGTATATGTGTGTGTGTGTGTTTGTATGCATCTGTGTGCATGCATGTGTGTCTGTGTGTGTCTGTGTGTGCCTGTGTGTGCATGTGTGTGCTAGTGTGTATTTCATGCATGTGTGTCTGCATGTGTGTCTGTGTGTGCTAGTGTGTATTTCCATGTGTGTGTGTACGTGTGTGTGTGTTTGTCATATGTGTGTCGTGTGTTTTGTGTGTCCATGTGTGTGTCTGTGTATCTGTGTGTGTGTGTGCTTGTATGCGTCAGTGTGTATGTCATGTGTGTGTCTGTGTGCGTTTGTGTGTGTGTGTGCGTTAGTGTGTCTGTGTGTGTATGTCATGTGTCTGTGTGTGCTGTGTGAGTGTGTGCGCATTAGTGTGTCTGTGTGCGTGTTTGTATGCGTCTGTGTGTACAGTGTATGTCATGTGTGTGCGTTGTGTGTGTGTGTGTTAGTGTGTCTGTGTGTGCATTTGTGCGTCTGTGTGTGTATGTCATGTGTCTGTGTGCCTGTGTGTGTGTGTGTGTGTGTGTGCATTAGTGTGTCTGTGCATTTGTGTGTCTGTGTGTGTGTGCGTTAGTGTGTCTGTGTGTGCATTTGTGTGTGTATGTCATGTGTGTGTTGTGTGCCTGTGCGTGTGCATGTGTGTGTTTGGTACACAAATTGAAATGCAGTCTGTGTGTGCATTTGTGTGTGTATGTCATGTGTGTGTGTGTGCCTGTGCGTGTGCATGTGTGTGTTTGGTACACAATTGAAATGCAGTCGTGTGTGCATTTGTGTGTCTGTGTGTGTATGTCATGTGTGTGTGTGTTAGTGTGTCTGTGTGTGTATGTCATGTGTGTCTGTGTGTGCATGTGTGTGCTAGTGTGTATTTCATGCATGTGTGTATGTGTACGTGTGTGTGTGTGGCGTGTGTGTGTTTGTCATAATGTGTGCTGTGTGTTTTGTGTGTCCATGTGTGTGTCTGTGTATCTGTGTGTGTTTGTATGCGTCTGTGTGTATGTCATGTGTGTGTCTGTGTGCGTTTGTGTGTGTGTGTGTCTGTGTGTGTGTATGTGTATATGTTATGTGTGCGTGTGTGTGTTTGTGTGTGTGTGCGTTAGTGTGTCTGTGTGTGTGTGTTTGAATGCGTCTGTGTGTATGTAGTGTGTCTGTGTGTGCTAGTGTGTATTTCATGCATGTGTGTGTGCATGTGTGTCTGTGTGCTAGTGTGTATTTCCATGTGTGTGTACGTGTGTGTGTGTGCGTGTGTGTGTGTTTGTCATATGTGTGTCGTGTTTTTTGTGTGTCCATGTGTGTGTCTGTGTATCTGTGTGCGTGTGTTTGTATGCGTCTGTGTGTATGTCATGTGTGTGTGTCTGTGTGCGTTTGTGTGTGTGTGTGTTAGTGTGTCTGTGTGTGCATTTGTGTGTCTGTGTGTGCCTGTGTGTGTGTCTGTGTGAGTGTGTGTGTGTGTGTGCGTTAGTGTGTCTGTGTGTGTTTGTATGCGTCTGTGTGTATGTCATGTGTGTATGTGTGTGTGCGTTAGTGTGTCTGTGTGTGCATTTGTGTGTCTGTGTGTGTATGTGTGTGTGCGTTAGTGTGTCTGTGTGTGCATTTGTGTGTCTGTGTGTGTATGTCATGTGTTAGTGTGTCTGTGTGTGCATTTATGTGTCTGTGTGTGTATGTCATGTGTTAGTGTGTCTGTGTGTGCATTTGTGTGTCTGTGTGTGTATGTCATGTGTGTGTGTGTGTGTGTGTGTGCCTGTGCATGTGTGTTTTATGCAAGCTTGGTACACAAATTGAAATGCAATCAGCTGAATTGAATACAATACATGTACATGTGCATGTGACAATGTTTGTGAGTGAGAGTGTTTGTACTATCATCAGACAGGTGTATTGTTTGCCACATGTATAACTGGTGTGTGCAAGTACGCTGTACATGAGTGTGTGTGTGTGTGTGTGTGTGTGTGTGTGTGTGTGTGTGTGTGTGTGTGTGTGTGTGTGTGTGTGTGTGTGTGTGTGTGTGTGTGTGTGTGTGTATGTGTGTGTGGTGTGTATAAGAAAATATGCCATACGATAGTGTACAGGGCCATGTACGCAACAATGCAAGTGTGTGCACAAGTGTGAGCCAGCATGAGTTCATGTACTATGTGTGAGCTGAAAGTTGTGTGAGACCGAAATCGTAGCCGAGTGGGCGTGGCAGATATAAGACGATGATTTTAGCAAGATGATGGCAAATAGGAAAGCTTTATTACACGACTAGAGGATGATGTGAGTGCTTATCAAATAGCCTTACGCGTGCCGTTTTGAATACTGCCGGCGACGTGGGAGGCGCAAGGTTATATTCACTTGGGGTCCGTTAATTTGGTACGATCGTCTGGAACTGAGCAGCGTTCTTCTTCTTTTAACTTTCCCGCATAAACTCACTGCCTGAGTGAGACAAAAACAGTTGGGAACGGCTAGCTTAGTTTAAGGGAAATTTAAGGGAAAAATGGGCGGAACAAAGAAGTTATCAAAATTTATTGTGGATTGGGAGAATGGAACACGGGTTGCATGCAAAAATGGTGCAATTGAGCGGGAAATGTGCATTAACTTTGCACAGCTGTATCTCCGTGACGGATAGAGTAAAAATTAACGAACTGAACACATCAATAGCAACAGGACCCCTGTATGTAAATACGGAATTTGAAGCGATTTAAACTCTCCTAGCTGAAGATGTGACGGTTTTGAACCCCATGGGGTATCGGACTTCGTAGCATCGGCAAGGAACTAGTGCAAGGCCCCAAAATATGTTTCCCCGTAGTGAAATGGTGTAGTATGAAGTGTTGAAAATAGGAAGTCGATAGCGTATACCGTTGGGAAGTTATAGCGATTCACCCGCGATGCATTTTTATAACATTTTATAATATATCCGTGGGGCAATTTTCGCGGAAACTGTCCCATTTTATAATATATCCGTGGGGCAATTTTCGCGGAAACTGTCCCAATTGTTATTATTATTTATTGATTTATTTATATTGCAGCCATCCTGTCTAGGTTAACCTGACTGTAAAACCTCTTCTGTATGTATGCCTTCTATGTTGAATAATGATTAGACATGTATACATGTATTTGTGTATCCCTGTGCTTCATATACAAATACATAACAATATTGATAAGCGTGGTGGGAACAGCGAAAAGCTGCAGCCAATAGATTTTCTGTGCAACCTGTGGGCCAACAATGACTTGATTTGTCTTTGGAATTTGGCTAAAGGTCGGGCCAATAAGCTGAGGGATGCACCTGTTAAGAATCTGAACGCTCCAGGCAAACCAGTTGACATGGCTGTATCCTTTGGCAGATGCGGAATGTTGGGGAAAGCTTGCCAGACACTGCTGTCTAGTGGCATTACACCTATAACAATGATACATCTTGGCAGTTATTGAAGGCTAAGAATCCAGCATCTGAAATTCCCATCATCCCAAGTGATCATTCAGGCTCTATTTCACTTGATTCAAGTTTTGACATTGGAGCTGTCTTGAGATCTTCCCCAAAGACACTGCATGTAGTCATTTTAAATTAGTGCATTTAGCCAGAACCACTCCTCCTAGCCTCTCATGTGAGTCCCTGAAGTTCTTTGATGTGGAGGTCTACCTGCATAGCAGCTGACATCCCAGATGATCACTGGAAGCAGCCTCAGCTTTGGAGGACTTGGCTTTCGTTCTTTATCTTACCACTCATGTGCTGCCTTCATCTCATCTTTGTCTTCTTCAGGTTTTGGTAGTGCCAGTAATCGCCATTTGTTGAGTGCTATTTCGAAGCTCAATGCTTTTTTGTGTCCCCTACAGAGGCCATCACAGTGGAGTCTGTTTTGTCCTCTCGATCCTCTCTCCCAGCATGCCTTGTGCAAGAAGTTGGATTATCATCTTTTTCAGTCTATCGTGATGACTTCCTCTCCTGCCAATAAGGCGCGACTTCTCTCTGCCTCTGTTCCTTATGCTAGTTTGTGGCTTTCGGTTCTCCCCTCATTAGGATTGGGCTTGCAGCTTGATCCGGCCGAGTTCCAAATTGCAGTGATGTGGTGGCTAGGTATGAATTCTTCTATACAAATCAGTGAGCCCATTCTGCCCCAATATCACTTTGGATCCTCTTGGACATCATGCAGACATCGTGGGGATGTTGTCATCAGACACAATCACCTGCGAAACATCTTTGCAGAGTTTTGTCGCCGTGCTCACCTATCTGTAAGAGTGGAGGTTGGACAAGGCCTTTCGAGAGTCCAGCGTAATTCCTGTCCAGCTGATGTGCTAGTCGATGCGCTTGGGAAGGGGCATTACTGTTACCTCCACACGAGCCTCGTCCCCAGGCCGTCAATTGAAGTTTACTTCAAGTTTACTGAAACTTCAATTGACGGCCTGGGGACGAGGCTACCTCCCCACTCACTCCTGCTACTTTGCATGACACGTGTAATTCCGCAGGTGTTGCAGCTCACAAAGCAGAGTGCCAAAAGCACTCTTCCAATGACCCAAAGTATCAGGAGCCAGGGTGGGTATGTGTTCCTTTGGCAGTGGAGTCTTATGGGAACTGGGGCAAAGAGGCCCAGAACATCTTCGCTCGAATAGCTTCCATCCTCTCGATCTCTCTGCACTGCCCTAAGGCAAAGGTCTTGACAGAGATATATGAGCAGTTGAATATCTCATTGGTGAGATCAGTAGTTAGGGCAATCCTGTCCAGAAAATGTGTTCCAGGCTAATTTAATTAAAAATACTGCAGGTTTAGAGTTGAACCTGAAGGCCTACATGCAGTACATACATGAAGCTCCTAGGTGTTTAGTCTAATGTTATGTAATAACTAATACTGCTGCTGTGTTTTCCGTGTATGCTTGTAATATCAATAAAAAAAATTAAAAAATAATGAGATCTTTCCCTAAAGCCTCTGCATGTGGTCCTTCAGGACTACGCATACAGCACTTATTGGATGCGGCAGAAGTTCACCTCCCAACTCCAATCTGCCCTTCACTTAGAGAGGTAGTGTGTCTCCTGGCTTCTGGGCGTGCACCGGTTGCCAAATTCTTAGCAGGTGGCAGCCTCGTTGCTCTCATTAAAGACATACCCAATTGTCCCCATGATATCCGGCCCATCGCAGTGGGTGAAGCACTGAGACGGTTAACAAGCAATGCCTTTGCATTCTAACAAAGGCAAAGGCAGCT
Organism: Ephydatia muelleri; assembly: GCA_013339895.1. Lineage (NCBI taxonomy): Eukaryota > Metazoa > Porifera > Demospongiae > Spongillida > Spongillidae > Ephydatia > Ephydatia muelleri. The sequence continues at coordinate 1,715,368 of JABACO010000002.1, read as the reverse complement.
GAATATTTTGAGGGGTACCAAACAGGAGTTGCGTGCCCAGATGGGTCCGAGATAATTGTTCATGGTCTCGGGGATTGTATTGAAAAGCACTGGAACGAAGAAGACTTCGTCACACTGAAAATAGACTTCCAGATTGCTTTCAATATGCCTTCAATATTGTCTCACGCCAGGCATTACTTGAAGCATTACTTGAAGAATGCCATGCACACTTCCCAGAGTTCGCCAGAGTTCGGCTCGCCCAAAGTCTTCGGCTGTGTCGGCTCTGTATGGAAGGCTAAGCATCGTCCTAGTCAGAGCCAATGCAAGGGCCATATTAGCTAGATCTTCAGTTAATTGACGCCTTTTGTCTTAATTTTATTACGTGTATCTATCATTAATATACAAGAGAATACATGAAGCACATGATATTTAAACTACTCAGATATAAACCTAAATACTGAGCTACACTAAACAATTATCGACTTCACTTGTGGATCTTCTTCCAAGTAAAGCCCTAGCATTCGAGCGCATCAGTGTAATGCCCAGGTGGCAGTACATTGAGGCTAACACCTCAGGTCAGAAACGACTTGTTCTGATGGCTAGCTTTTTGGCAACCCTTGAGAGGGTTTCTTGTGCCTCATTTCCCCAACCACCAAATACCTCCACGACCAATGGGACAAAGACCTAACCTCTCGCTGTACAGGGAATGTCATTTTTTAGAGTGTCTCCCAGCTCAGCAGTATAACATGCTCGCTCCCAATAGACAATTATAATAACAATAAATAATTTCTCAACTATTTCTACGCGCGCGGTTGGCGTGGAGTTTCAATACCTACCCAGGCCCGTAGCCAGGTCAGGGGCGGATCAAGGGGGGGGGGGGGGGGGGGGGGGGGGGGGGGGGGGGGGGGGGGGCACCGGGGGCACGTGCCCCCCCCTTCCGTTCATCTAATTATATATTCATTTTACGTAATCGTACCGTGTAACTGCTGATGTAAATGGATGTAGCGTATGAAAGAAGTATTAACGCTTCGCCACCGCTTATAGCTTGCGCACACCAATGAGACAGTTGTAGAAATCTTCATTCAAAAGCGACCACGAAGGCTCTTCGCCTCACTGTATGACAAAAATGCATAAACTAGCTACATACTAGTATTAGTAGTACATGTACTTTCATGCTTTTGTATTAAGTGATAAATGCTAATATGAATGTGTGTCAGTATTGCTATATTGTTCAAAGCTTCCGCGCTTCGCGCGGGAGGGGGCACATCCCCATCCCGCACCCACCCACTTCCTGTGCCCCCCCCCCCCCCCCCCCTTCCTAAATTCCTGGATCCGCCCCTGCAGGTAGTCTGGCGGGGGGGGGGGGGGGGGGGGGGGGGGGGGGGAATAGCTAGTCTCGTACCCACACCCACCATGACGTAAGTGTTTATCGCTTACAGTATAAACACTACGACAGGTGGGTCTGGGAATATCGTCGAACATTTTTGTTCCAGCGTCCCTGATTTTTGACGACGGAAGTTTACGTCTAAATTTAGATTTACGTAATGTGCGTAATTTACGTAATGTATTTGCGATGTCGGATGAAGAAGTCAATATTGCATGCTGCCCGTAGATTAGGATACCATGATCTTCGAGAGCAACGATTGCACAATGCAAAGAAATTCTTGCAAGGGAATGACGTCTTTGTTAGTCTGCTTACTGGAAGTGGAAAGTCTCTTATTTATGCTGTTCTATGTGTTTGCGTTTGACCACCTACGCGGCAGCGAAGGCACCATTGTTGCCGTTGTTTCACCTTTACTCTCGCCACAGTCACAACAAGGAAGAAAATACATTGCATTCTAGGAATGAAAGATCCTGTCATCATTGCTAAGTCACCAGACAAGGCCAATATGTCCTACTGGGTGAGGAACTGTAGAGGAAACGTTTGCCCCACTTGCTGCTAAGTTATTAATGAGAGAACCAAAATGCCCCGAGTTATCATCTTCTGTCGGCGATGTGAAGTCCATACAGCAATATATGACTTTTTCCTCTCCACTTTGAAGCATGAATCTACTGAGCCGGTATCTGGCCTATAATGTTGTCCAAGTTCAGACTAGTGGACATGTACACTAGTGTCACGGCCACTGTCACCCAAAAGGAGGTTCAGGAAAGCATTGTAAAATCATTCTAGCTCCTGTGCAACTGCCTCTCTTCGCATAGTAGTATGTACTATTGCATTTGGTATGGGGATAGATTGTGCAGATGTCAACCAGGTTATTCACTGGAGACCTTCTGCCTGTGTGGTAGAGCTGGGCAAAATGGTCAGGCATCTTGTATTTATGTAAACAAATCTGACCTCAGCATTAGAACTACCTCAAAAGAAATGAAGAAGTATTGTGTTCACCAACAGATGTGCAGGCGTTCTATTATTATGTTCTTACTTTGTCTGTTCAACAGCACAAGTGCATTTATTCAAAGAACTGTGAGTGCACTGATTGTAAATGTAAAGCTTTCCTGTCCAACTATCTAAATACAATTCATCTCCTTTGTGTGGCTGTGCCATAGAAGTGATTATGTGGGGACAGCTGCACCCCACTTGTTAGCATGCATTGCTGATAATGTGACAGCTGTCATAAGAGTGATATTATCACAACTAGATCTGACAAAGCGAGCAGGTGCCTAGGCGCCAAGACAGTGGAAACTCGAACTGCTGAGGAAGCCAAAAGTTTGTCCAAGACTGAGTCGTGTGACCGGAAGCTTAATCTCATACCCAGACCCTGATTCCCACAGCTGCGGATGGATTACATCACCGCTACGCGGTGCTGTACATGTACTGTACTCAATTCAGTCCACGGTCGCCGGAATGTGGGGAACCAATCAGATTCGAGGTATGCAATAATTGCATATCTTCGTTATTATCTAGAGTTTATTGGTAATGTGTGACGTACGTATGGAGTGAGCAGCATGCCAGTGTGGGGTATACAAAGTTGTAAGACGAGCAATTAAGGACTGTCAGAGATGTACTTAGTGGGCTCGATACCTTTGTTAGTTTACCGACACCGCTTGGAAGTTGGCACCACATTCCACAGCACCACATTCCACACTAATTATCACAAAACAATATTGTGCGGCTCAGTTTATAATGAATATAATTATAAAGTCCCAATTACGGCAATTAATACAGTGTGGCCATCCACACGTTGAATGCAAGAAACTAAAAGGTAATGCCAAGCTTATGACAGCCTTGAGGACCGTGGCTATGTCATTCGTAGGACAGTGACTGTCTACAATTTTCGGGTGATCCTGCACCACCACACCATCTGATGAGGTCTGTCTCACATTTCTGAACATGTGACATTAAAATGGCCCCTCCCACTTGAGGACCATGGCCATGTCACACATGTGAGAGTGAGTTTACCCTACTGTCTGACCAAGGTAAGCGATGTTCTGGTGATCCTGCACCACCATAGCATCTGATGAGGTCTGTCTCACATTTCTGAACATGTGACATTAAAATGGCCCCTCCCACTTGAGGACCATGGCCATGTCACACATGTGAGAGTGAGTTTACCCTACTGTCTGACCAAGGTAAGCGATGTTCTGGTGATCCTGCACCACCATAGCATCTGATGAGGTCTGTCTCACATTTCTGAACATGTGTGATTAAAATGGCCCCTCCCACTTGAGGACCATGGCCATGTCACACATGTGAGAGTGAGTTTACCCCACTGTCTGACCAAGGTAAGCGATGTTCTGGTGATCCTGCACCACCAGAGCATCTGATGAGGTCTGTCTCACATTTCTGAACATGAGTCATTAAAA
>JABACO010000002.1:1689517-1710588 GCA_013339895.1 Ephydatia muelleri | reverse complement strand
GTTGTGCAAAAGGCGTTTAGAATGGGTGGATGATTGAATAGGTGATTGTGTTGATAGAAAAGAGTGAATAGCAATATTATTTAACAGTGGTAACTGAAATCAAATTGATTGCTTACCTTTCCATCACCAGCTTGGTGAGAGTCTGCATCAGTATCGTAGAGGAGCAATGGCGAGCATTGTCACGCCAACCAATCAGCTGATGTAAAAAAGACATGCATTCCATTGTGCAATAATGATGAGACTAATTCAGGCTATATACATGCATTGGTCCTAGTTATTGCATGCAAATATTAATGATAGGAGAGTTCTTAAGCGATTAGAACCATAGTTTGAAAAATTTGAAAGAGCTTCGTGTACATTAGTTAGCAGCCCATCCCCCAGGTATATCATGCACACTGGGATAACCTCAGGGTGGCCCATGACCAGAATGATAACATCACCACAAGCCAGTTCATTTTTTCAGCCAAACCTTTTTACATAGGAGGACCTGCATGAAGCCATCGAAGCCACCCTCTGGTTCATCTTGATTATAAGAGATAACTTGAGCTTGAAGTGTGCTCTGAAATGTGCAGGAGACAGTGGGGTGAGATTGTGTCATTAAGTGTACAAGCCTATGGATGTTGAGGGAATGAGGCAGTTGAGGCTTTCAACAGAATTGCATGGCGAGCTGATATATAGAACACCAAAACATTCACATCTGACTGAGCAATGTGTTGATGCAACAAAATGCTCGTGTTGTACTAATGCATTGCTAGCATCACAATTTGTTCCTTTTATGTATGATTTTGTAACTTGCAATGAATGAATTACTCGTACAGCAATCATAATCCACTGCTACTCCATTTTGGATGATACTATTATTTCTGTACAAAACCACACCATTCCTGTGCAAAGCATGCACGTGCATAATCGGTCCATATACTGTATCAGTATTACAGCGTGGGCTTTGTGGTTTGTGGGTGGAGTGCATAAGGCTGTCTATTGTGCATTTATGCTATGAAAGAAAGAAGTTCTGAAATGGGAATACAGAGTTGCCAGTTGGAGCTCAGACATCCAAATTAGCAAAACACTTGAAACGATTTTTCTCTGATTTGTATGTATTTGATAGACTGCCATTTGCACATACAAAAGCTTCTCCTACGAAGCACGGTGCACTCATCAGTCGTGTTGAGACTTACGTTGAAGAGAGTGATGTTACTGGTTAAGCTGACACTGTGCCTGAAACTGTACGGAGCATTTGAATTCGTCAAACTGTAATGGAGAGTAGTGCACTTCACATACGTTGTCTTCATTTTGCCACACCATACCTTGATGGAGTAACGTCAACGTACGGGGACACCTTTTTGTCAACGAAGGACCCGAATCCTATGCGATAGTCTGTAGTGATATTGTACAGTGTGTTCGCTGGGGAGGAGGGAGAGAGAGGCAGGCGTGTGTATATGCATTTTGCTATAGAGTTAATGCTTTTGACAAAGGTACATTTATACGAAGGTCAGGTGGTGTCTAATGGTATTGGATCACTTCATGGTATCATTATTACTTACGCATCATCTGAAAAAATATACACATACACAATGCAGCATGCACCATAAAGTAATCACGTGACTTGTAATGTAATCTTGTATAACGTGTAATAAGTGCATGCATAGTGTGATGAAGTGTAGTTATTACCGATGTTGGTACCAAGCGTCTTCAGTGTGCTCAGATCGTTATTGAAGGAATAGGAGAGATCTGTGAGAATGTACAGGTCCAGAGGGTAGTTCCTAGCTGGCCGTATGCTCAGGGTGAAGTTGGTGATGGATCCTGTTGGGATAATGTTAAGCTTATAGTCCAACGTTATGAGCAACTGAATGTCATATCATTTGGACACATGCAGTTTTCTCACATAAAAAATCCAATTATTGAGTTGTTGTTTTGAAACTTAGTCCGTTTTCATACCTACCTCCCATGATTTTAACAAAACGTAACCCAGCTCTTAAAAATATTTCTCTTGACGAACATGCAGAACTTTTATAATCCCAGTACACCTTTATGATGAATACTGACTGCTTATTGGCATGGGACAGCAGATAGGGAAATGGAAGGAGGGGAGGGGGGGGGGGGGGGGTCAGAGAGAGGAAAGGGGCGGGAGAGGGGGTTGGAGTTAGTCCTATTATAATTGCACACACACACACCTTGTCCACTAGAGTGTGATGTACTGGTATATTATGTTCTATGCACCCCTATCTCTCTACGTTTTCTATTCTAAATCTGTATAATAGCTGTATAACAAACGGCATAAAACAATCTGTGTCTGAGTAGTGTGCTTAATTAAATCGTTCATTAGTGGTTGCCCTGCCTACCAGGTCTGACGGTGATGTTGACCACGCCCGGTGATATCTGAACAGTAGATCCCAGTACGTCCTAATACAAAAAAGGAAAGAAGAGTTGATAATATCAGTGAAGATGGGCCCTCCCCTTGCACCCGTGGTGGGAATGGTGTCCTCACCACACTGAAGCGCAAGGCATGCATGATATGTGAAATTGCATAGTATACTCCCGTTATACCATCGTCTGCGCTGTCTTCGTTCCGATGGGGTTCTCTACGAAGGATTTGCTGCAGTTGATATTTGGGGTATCAAAGGAGAAAACACCTCGAGCCCGCGTAGCTCTGCGAAAGATCATAGCTTATAGCTCTAGTCGTCGCATCATAGGGAAAAGGGTGTTTTGCGGAGCCATTAAAATACACAGACCTACCGGATCGGAGCACCATTGACAAGAGGGCGATGCCTGAATGCATAGGCTGCAGTTTGTCTGCGAACTGCACAGCTGCTGGGCTGTTTGCAGGAGGTGCGGGGCAATGTAATATGCAAGCAAACACAAGACCGCGCGCCAAATAGTCAAACACACACACACACATACACACACACACACACACATACGCACACGCATACACGCACACGCCTACACACACTCGCACTGATACACACACAACACACACAACACAATCACACATGCATGCACATTCATGGGTTGTCTTCACGATACAGGTAGTCAATTTTAAGTGCGATCATAAAGCGCGTGCATGGGATCGCTCACCACTGTCGAGGTCGCATAGACATGCCAGCACTAACAGAACCCACTGCAGCTGATCATGAGTTATCATCGCTAGATGTACGACCCTTTGTGTGTGCACACCGGAGTACATACACATCAAACAAAATTCAAACTCGCCTACAGGCTTAATTAGATAAAACCTTTCTCCGTAAGCAACTTATTTTTTATGGATGCTTAGAAATTGTATTTATAGATCTCGATTGCATTCCCAGTGTTTGTATAGCCTGTTATAAGATACTGCTAGCCGGCCGCGTGGATAGTCGCAAACAACATGACTCCTTTCCTTGAACCGCTGGCCAGAACTGTTCACATCCTTTGCATTGCGATGGCGTGTTGCCACGCCCAGAGCATCGATACCAAAGAACCCATCATTCGGACGTCCCCTGATCTCACGAGCACAGACTACTTTGGCTACAGCGCGGTGCTACACCAAACGCCTGTAGCTACGGTGTAAGTGGAATTGCCATGTACATGTACAATGTACATGTATATATGTATCCCTTTAGCGGCTATGTGAGATGTAGTGCCGTGCATGTACGTGCAGATTAAAAGCCTCTTGTACTGCAGCCCAGGTTAAATGTAGTCGCAAAAGTTTCTTTTTCAGTTGTATGCCGGGGGCCGTGCAGGAAATAAAAAATCCTGGTCAGTTAGGGGTTCGCAAGCATGGACTCATTGAAACACACTATGCGTGAGTGTGTGCGTGTGTGTGTGTGCGTGCGTGCGTGTGTGCGTGTGTTTGTGTGTGTGTGTGTGTGTGTGTGTGTGTATGTGTGTGTGTGTGTGTGTGAGACAGTTGTATCCAATAAATTAAGCTATAGTCCATGTATTTGTTAACCGGAAATAATGTATATGCTTAACTGATGGTGTGGTCGAGTGTTAAGGTCATACAGTAATGCCCTTATATGGAAGTACATGATGTGATTACACATAGGTATAAACCGGTACAGTCTGCCCTCCTTATAAGCTTCATGTTTGTTCCCTGAGCTTATAAGGAATTTTAGCTTGTAACGAATGTTTTTTTTTACGTGTACCTACAATAACATTATTAATTTAATTACTCGTCAAACGTATTTTGTCCTGCAAACACACTAGATGCCTAAAATCCTCCTCTGAAATGTTATGCCAATGTTATCTCCCACAAACTGTAAAAGACTATAGACACACTGTCCTTTGCCCCAGGTCATGAATTAATTTAGGTACACACCCCTGAGCTTATAAGGAGCCCGGAATGAGTTTATAAAGTGGTGTGCTTATAAAAGAGGGCAAAGTGTATGTGGTTTACATGTACGGCAGCTAAATATATTCACGAAGCTGAGATCGACCTTACATGTGAATTTACGTAAACGTAACATACATGTATATCTTTTGTCTCAACAACAGTCAGTGAGTCCAATGCCTCCACTAATCAAGGACGATTGCCCGCTGTGTGATACCTGTTTTAGAGGAAAATTCAGTTCGCACATCACCAAAAACAATAAATAATAAATAAATAAATAAATCATACTGAACCTTAACCTAGTAAGAGCCGTCTCCCGGGCCATACTTTCCGCATGGCAGGTTAATCTTTTCTGTGCGTTTTCTGTGTCTTGTTTGACATTTATGTGTATGAATAACAATTATACTTTTAAAAAAAAAAATTCCCAAACTGGGTCCTAGGTAAGCCAAGCGGCATCTGTCACATCGACGCTAAACACACAAGTTTTTCAAGAAGCGAATGTGACAGCAGGTTCAGCGGCCTTGGCTGCCCAGATCTGCAAGCATGCATGGGCTGAATAATGAACGGTGCAGGGAACCGGGCTATATGTTTGTATTCCACTTTGGTGGAGACATACGGATGTTGAGGTACTGAGGTCATTCAAACACTTTCTAGACTTACCACTCGCTTGTCCACGGAGGCAGGGCCGTCCCAAGTCGCTCATGTGCAATGAAAAATATATGGAAGGCTTAGTTTGGCCCTTGTGAGAGCGAATTCTCGAGCTAGCTCTCTGTAAAAACGGAGCATGCATTGTAAGTAGTGTGTGTACTATGCGCACTGGAGGTATGAGAAAGGTGATAGTACTACTGTCGATTCGTGTATCCATGAAATAATAGTGATAAAATCAAGAAGGCTGTTACAGTATATTTCGAGGTGATATAGCATTATGCGTGCAATCCTTTCTCATACTAAGTTTGTGGTGTGACCAGATGCATTGCAATTTTTGCAATTTGTGCTACGTGTTGATGGCTGCATTTACTCTCCTCCTCTGCATGTCAATAATGCAGCGTACTCATAGGAGCTCCAAACGGAACGGCTCCGGGCTCAGCAGTGAATAATACCGGCTTGGTGTACGTCTGTCCAGTGACTAATCCAGGCACGTGCGCAGGTCTGACAACATTTACTAGATCCAGTCTTGCCACAGACACACTGCTTTATGACAGAAGCAGTAAGTTATACCATTAGCGGATGTTCAAGATTTTTAATTACGACCAACGTGCGACTGCAAATACGCATCACAACTCGATGAGTGGTACTGTACCTGTAGAAGCTGGTGGCCATTTATTGTGACGTCTGCAAGAGTAGCATCGTATTGTAACCTGATCTTGCAATAACCAAAAACATAACAATGAATACCATACCAAAATGCATGCACGACGCACAGTGCTATAGCATGCACGCATGGGGTAATAAACATGTATACTGAGTATTGTATCCATGCATGATATCCACGTGTTATGCTACTATGCAAGCTGGAAAATTACCAATTGGACTTTTGCAACTAATTCAATGGCGCACACTAGTCATGTGTGGGGGATTAACGTAAAATCACACATAATTGCTCACTTCCATGCGCACGACACGCGCCACGCACACACTTCAATACTCATGCATGCAGACAACAGTGCGAGCGAACAGAAAAGCGGACAGTTTCTAGGAGGGACGATCATCAGCAAAAGAGGATTGGTTGTGGTACGTGCGCATGTGCCACTTTACATTATAGGTGGTTGGTTGTCATGGGGATATGATGAGGGGACTGCATTAAACAATGCAGATGAATGCATGCACATGCTTGCGTGGTGGATGGTTGGCTTGTATTTTGTTACAAACACAAGTAACCATTCAAGGTAGATTAGAGCGGTTGCATGTGTGTGAAGACATCAGCTCAGGAACTCCATGCGTAATTCTATACCTATATGCAGTACCTTAAATTACGAGTCACGTTTCCAGTTCTGTGTGCTTGCACATGCATATCTCTGCTACAGATCTGTGGACACCGGTACTTCAAGCCACAGTACACCCCCAATGGAAGGTGCTTTGTATCTAACAGCAGCCTGATAGGTTTTCAACAGTATGCGCCATGTTCCTCAAGTGGTAAGTAATAAAAGCACCTTATCCGCTACGCCTCCCTATTGCAATTCTAGTTAATAATATTACACCGTGTAATTTGGGTCATATCTAGCATAAAGTGCAGCGTTCATCTCAAGCATATCTAGCACTAGTTAAGTAATCATTTGAGTAAAAGTTAGTGGACAACTAAGTGAAAACAGGTTACGCGATTTGACGCATGGATTTTATTTAATCCTGTGTGGTTTGCCTGTGTGATTTGTAATTCAAGCTCAAAATTGGTCTAGTCTCTGAATGTTATAGAATATGCTGCTTCACTACTTGAATCCTCTTTTACATTTGAAATGTCAGAATTTGCTTGTCTAGCATCCTACTGTACCAGCTTGTTTCATTGCTTCGTGTGCTGCTCAATTCCACATCTGAATCACTTTCATGATAGAGAACTTTCAATTACTTGTCAGTTACTGTCCTCTTTTATCCAAAGGTGACCGGTGTCAGACTGGTGCTAGTGCATCCATTGGTGTAAGTGATGTGCAATATGTGTGACAGCTGTAGGATTGCATTGTGATTACCATGAACAACCGCCATCTTGTGCTACAAATAGAATGCATCAGGAGTAGCATTTCCTCTCCTAGGATCTCCAGGACACAATGGTTGGAGTGGTATGTGGTATGTGAGTGAGTACCTGTATGTGAGGAAAAAGAAACAGAGGGTGATGAGTGTTAATCTGTGTGGATAAGTAAAAACCGCTTTATGTACAGAAGTTCATATGTATAGTTTAACTAATAATGCAGTATGTAAATGAATGAGCCTAAGTCTATAAAAGGGCTCTGTTGTGCGTTGCTAGGCTACATACCCACTGTGCATGTGGTGTTATGAGCAAGATAGGTGTATGTGCTGAGGGGAGGGAGGGGTGACCTAATATGATTGTGTGAGCTGTGAGAACCTATTGTATTCATGCAGCTAGTAGATTAAACAATACTTAATGAATATCATATAGTGTTAATATTTATACTTAGTGCATGTGTTTGTGCGCATAATGCATTTTAGAGTGTGATATGTGTGGGCATGAAGGTCTGTATCAGCTAAGCATTGCAATAATAAATAACTGTTACCCCTGACCCTCATCTGCCATGCTAGGCACTGCATCCAGGGTCACTGTGGCATCTGGCGCATTAAGAACCATAACTCGTCTGTCAGGAACAGCAGAATTAGGTTACCAAGGATACACTGTGGCCAGTGGCCATATTCTTCAGAAAACAACTGAAGGTACTAATTGGATTGAGCTAGGGTTTGTGATTACATACGCACACAATTTGGTCATGCATAGATAGTGGATCGCCTATAACTATAGGGCCCTTATTAGTGTAATTTTGCTTTTGATTTGTGTCCATTATAATATACACATATGATTGTGATTGGATAAGACACATTAATATGTGCCTGGATCTGTGGTTAAGCCAAAAAAATTGATTTTTTTTTTTGGTATATGCCTTATCGATGTTAAAAAGTACCTTATATAGGATTAACCACAGGCCTGTATATAGTACTGTGCTATATTGACAAATGCCTTGTGCAATCCACTCCTGTAAAGGTGCATGTGATGTGTTCATGTATTAAGCCTCAATGGTCACATGTTTATCATGTGACCATTGCAATGAATTTTGCTCTCTACCTAGATTTCCTGGTCTCTGTACCGAGGCTCAATAACATGGGTGTGGTAAGTTTAAAGGTTGTACATTCCAATTCTGACTGCCACATGTTCTCTGTCAGGTCAACTTAGTGATGAACTCTGCCACTGTGACTGTTGTCTCGCAGCCACTTCAGGGAACACAGGTGAGAGATAAAGAGAGAGGAGAAGGGAAGATGTTAGCAATGTGGATAGACTCTCCTTAATAAACTCACCCATAACTTCAATATTCATGTACAGAGAAGAAACATTGCATGCAGCTAGAATAGTGCTCATTGCGAAAGTAGAATTTCACTTGCTGAGTGTTGTCTCCCCGGAAAAGTAGTTTGTATCCATTGTTTGAGAGCATTGTCCCCTCTTTTCAGTTGTCTGAGTACTATGGGTTCTCCATCATCACAGCAGACCTTACTGGTGATGGGTAGGTTTGTTTCCATGGTTTCAAACATGCAGTCACCATTGTGGTCATGCAGATATGACGAAGTTCTGGTGGGAGCACCTTACTACTCTCCTGTTCAAAACCCTGAAGCTGGAATAGTCTATGTGTATAGGAACAATGCAGTGAGTTCAGATGATAATGGTTGCACAGTGTACTTTGTATTAAAAATGAAATAAAGAATAAAAACAATGGATGCATGTCAAGGTATTAGTTTCCTTCATTTGACATGCGTACAAATAATCCTTTTGAGCACATGGTGGGGTGTGGTTTAGATAGCTTGTAGGTTGTTCATTCTGCACGGAGAATGTATAACATCACCTGTGCATCAGAATGTGCTCTTTAGGGAAGCCTTCAGTTTGTCAAGCAACTCTGTGGGAGCACTGAGAACTATGGAAGGTTTGGGCACGCCATGACCAACCTTGGAGACATTAATGGAGATGGACTGGATGGTTAGCTGTGGTGATCAGTTAGTGCATGGCCTATGTAGATGTGTTTTTTCTGCACCCTAGATCGTATAATCATTAAACAATTGAAGCATTATTATATATCAATAGCTGCATTGACTGCTGTTTCTCCAACTTCAGATGTAGCCATAAGCGCTCCTTTTGCCAGTGGAGGAGGAAAGGTGTTCATCTATAATGGAGTTGTCACCACGACCATTAGCTCCACCCATTCCCAGGTGAACTATTAGCATATTTGTGGCTCTATCATAGCTCCCTTCCCATATCTTTAACAACTTGTTTCCATCTCTTTCATAATTCTGTGTAAAATTACACTATAATCCTTAAATGTGAAGACATGTGCTCTAAATAAAATACACAATCCCCCATACTTGTATAATGTTTTGAGTGTAGCTATTACCAGTTGTTGTATTCACTGATGCCTTTGCCAGGTTATTCAAGGAAATGCACTGCAATCGACAATAAATCTGTTCAATCTTACCAGTTTTGGGACTTCTCTGTCCAGTGGTGTGGACATTGATAAAAACACTTACAATGGTATATGAGAGGGTGTGGCCACATTCATGCATGCTTAATGGTTGTCCATTTACACAACAGATCTGGCTATTGGAGCTTATAATAGTGGGCAAGTGTTTATTTTAAGGTGAGCTGTCTCATCGGGTATTCATTCCCACAATGACACTGAAACACCCCAGAACACGCCCCACTGCATTGGTTGCGGTGTCACTAACAGCAAACCCTACTCTTGTTCAGCTGACCAATGGACTGTACCCGTCTTGTAATCTGACTGGGACAACTTATGCATGGTAATTTTCTGTGCCCGCTATACACAATTGTGAATGTGTGTGAGTGTCTGAAGATGTCCATGTGTGTACATGTGAGCATGTATGTGAGCGTGTATGTGTGAGTGTATACTTGTGTGAGCCTGGTATGTTCTATTGTAGATGCGAGGGCATATGCATGAGTTTGTATGTGTGAGTGCGCAGGGTAGTAATGTTGATTGTATATGCATGAATGTATGTTATATCAGTAGTGTATGTGAGTAACTGTGTTTGGCACAGTGGCCGCTACTTTTCTCGCTCTCTCTCTCTCTCTCTCTCACACACACACACACTTTCTCTTTCTCTCTTTCTCTCTCTCTCACACAAACTCTCTCTCTCTCTCTTTCAGTTTCAACCTCACTGCCTGTCTCACCTACACTGGAAATGGAGTCAGTAACCTATTAAGTAAGTGGCTTATCACAAAGTACCGTTATTGTTTGACCATTGCTGCATGTGTTGCCTGCGTAATGTATCAGCTGAAAATGAATGTAATATAGGGGAAGGCCTGGCAACGCGGACAAGCTAAGGTTAAACAATCAATTTAGCCTTCCTTTAGATTTGACCTGGCAAAGTGAAAAGCGACTAATATGGTACTTCGACGTATCTCGGCATCTTCCACGTTATGCATCATTCATTTGCGTGCCGTGCGCGTCGTGTTTTCGAATTTTCAATTCACGAGTCATGACGAGAATCGTCGGCTTTTGCTCACCACTTCAGGCTGCGAGCGACCATCGCGTTGTTACAGCCTTGCACTGCGGTTAGCCGTCTCACCGCAGTTTTTTTTTTTAAACACTTTGCCTTATTCATTTAGCCCGTAGGATGGCACTTATGTTTATATGAACATATTTGTCTAAGTCTTTGTACTTACGTCATGATATGCTTATCACAGGCGATGGTAGGCAACATCATGATGTGTATACAACCATTTGTTATGATCGAAAACAACAAATGATTTTCACGGACGACTATCGTAAGGAACAACTGAAAACGCATACTAATTGTACTCTCGTCAACACCTATTCTATAGCGGGGCAAAATTGGATAATTTTATGTTAGAGCGTCTTAAAGTAATTCTTTGCCAAACCTGTCGACTTGGCTCGGCCTTCCCGTACTCATTATATTTGCAAATGTGAGAAGGAAGTGCAGATCTACGCGTCCGTTTACTTTCCAGAATTGGATGTGAATGTACTTTACGCCTGTTTTTGTCTTTTTGTTTCAATAGACCAAGTTGGGGTGCAGATGAAACTAACAGACACTTTTTTTTGACCAATTCTATGATTGGCATGTACATGTACATGCGGTTTCTTTATTTATTTACCTCTAGTTTAATGCTAAAATAGGTTTAAGCAAATAAACCATGAGTAGTATTTTTCCTGCTTAATTTACCACAGTAATATAAATGGTTGTGCGATATGTGTGCAATTATATTTCTTATTTTATGCACATATCAGATCTGACAGTGACCATTATTGGAGACACATCAAACCAGGCCCTGGGCCTTGCATCAAGATTATTTATTGGAACCAACTCTAGTATCTCAACCTTTGTAACCACAGTTGGCACTACTAAAAATATCCAGTCATGTCTATCATTACCAGTATACATCAAGGTGAGTGTCATGTATGATAGTGAATGCTTACTTTGAAGATACATGCTAGAGCAATAAAATATAACTATGATTGTTTGTTAGAATCTGTTTTACAAATGACCCAGATAATAACTCTTTTGTATAGCATGAGTAGATGTACACATCTATGTCTTTTGTCTCCAGAATGAGATCCTTGACAAACTGAATGGATTTACTATGCAAATGAATGTATCAGTACAGGACTTTGCACCACCATCTCAGAATGGGAATGGGACTCTCACCAATCTGACTGGCTACCCTGTACTCTCTGTTCAGGGTACCAGCTCTGTGCAGGTAATGTACTCCATCAGGGCAGCAACATTATTCAAATCATTCAATTTCCTTGAGCAGTTGCCAACAGTGTGTATTAAGTCTAGGTGGTATTTAAACAGAGCTATTAAGCTCTGTGTAAGCCCATTACATGATACACTGACATGTGAATGGTTAAGCATTCTAACAGCTAGGGATAAATAAAACAATTCCGGTTGCATTTTATCACATGTAGGTGACTAGCATCGACAGAGGGAACTGTAGTTCTGGCACCTGTATTCCTATTCCCAATCTGGCCATCCAATTTTTGAACATCTCATATGAGTAAGCTGAATGTTGCATATTGTGGCATTGGGTTATGCACTATTGCTCCCTCAAAGAGTTTCCAATGGTACTGGACAGTCACTGGTGGCCCAGCAAACTACAAACTTGAACCTTTGGTTTAACATATCCAATAGTGGACAAAACGCCTTTGCAACTGTTCTCACATTCCTAGTTCCCAAATCTCAACTTTACTTCATTCGCTGTGATCCAAATCTGGTCAGTGAGGGTACAGGGAGTATCGTTAGTGCAAGACATCATGTACCCATGCACCATCTAGGCATATCTGTCAACAATCCAGGACTACTCCACTGCACTGTTCCTCTGCACCTGTCAGGTTGCCAATCCTCTGCAAGGTGGCAATTATGTAAGTGTGGCCAGCCAGCAGCGTTCCTATCAAACTTTTTAAGGCATCTGGTTTTGTATGACAGAGTGTAATAGCAGTTCGATTGGAGCCAACTGCCAATATCGACGTTACACAAGGAGTCATTCCACTCATGTTCAATGTCTCCAGGTTAGTTACTTATAGTGGTATTGATTTGGGGTGCTCATTCTTTGGAATGTTTACACAGCCAGAATCCTGAGAACCAGACAACTGTGCAAGACAACTCTGTGTCAGTGCAAATGAACATTACAGCTGCCAGTGGACTGTCTGTTGATCCGATTGGGTACAGCTGTTGCTAGACCATTGATTTTAGCTTGCATGAAGATTAATGATTTTCTTTCTTAAGAATTGCAAGACCAGAACAGATTATCTTGAGTACAACAACAAACACCACATCAGTTAATCCATTGGGACCTTCCATTTTGACCACCTTCACAGTATGTCGCAGGACATGCAATGGCATTATTAAAAATGTACAGGTGATTAACTGTTCCTGGTTCTTGTGTCTTTAGGTGAGAAATGCTGGGCCTTCAACAATACCATTAGTTCAGCTGAACATATATTGGCCTCTTAACAGCTCTGAGACTGGAAGCTATTACTACCTTGTTCCTACCTCATTGCAAGTAAGGAAATGTGTGTATAAAACAAGGGTATTCATTGAAGTATTTGAATTTCTAACTATGTCCTGCAATAGAAACAGTACTGACTTTCGTGCATCTAAGCTACCATATCCATTGCTGTGTTTTAAAGCATAGCATCTGCGTAGATACCCTTGACCCTGTGTCCAGTTGTAATGAGATGTACCTTTCCTTTTCTGTAGGCATTGACCACAACGTTCTTCACTCAATGTGACACAACATATCTGAATCTGATTGCATCAAGTGTCAATGCTACTCAAGCTCCATCATCCTCCGGTGGTGGAAATAAAAGAAGGGCAGCTAGTTTGTCAACATCAACAGCACAAGACATTAATAAAACTATTGTATGCTTTCTTGAAACAATAATTACCCCATACCGAACAACTGTTTACATCCCCTTCAGGACTGTCAGCTGACCCCTTCTTCATGTGTACGGATGCAGTGCAATATTTCCCAGCTCACCCAAAGTCAGGTGCAGATAACCATCAATGCTGCATTGGATCTACGCTATTATACAGTAAGTGCAAAGCAGCACAGTCAACTATTATTAGCACTGAATTATTGCTAACATTTCACCCTGCATGCACCAAGTACATGGTTATGCAATTTGAGAAAGTTACTATAAGAAATTAGATTGCAAATGTAGATAGTGATGGTTTGTAAATATATATTTACAATATTCAATCATAATTTAAACCTTCCAAGCTTTGCATCATAGTTTCCTTTTAATGACTTTTGTAATTTTACCATTTAAAAAGTATTGATGATTTTCACACAACAAAAAGATCTTACGCATCGGCCAAAACCCTACATGATTAATAAATTTAAAGGAAAAGAAGTAACAGAATATATAGTACGGTCATACTCTTATTCAAACTATCATATATTTCCTGACCCTTCTCCTGTCGCTTCTCCACCATGCAGGCTGAAAATATAAAGCTCACCTTCATTCCTTATGTGAACGTTTCCATAGAAGGAAATGGAGCTAACTACATTGTTCAGACCTCCTCAATGAAAAGTGCAACTGTGAGTGTCAGGCTGTGCAAGTTTCTAATGATTAATTTTCTGTTTTGTGGTTTTTTTATAAAGGCAAACATTAAGGTGCTTAAACGCACCACCGCAAGCAGCGATTCCCAAACTGGAAGACCTGCATGGGTTGGATGGGTGATTGGAGGAATCTGTGTCCTGCTAATTCTGATCATTGTTGGGCTCATCGTGGTTGTAAGCTCATTTTGCATAGTGCTTGTGTGTCAGATTGCCCCAGCTTGTACGCCCATACCTTAGACAGGGCCTTACTGCTTTTGCTTTCAACACAGGTGACTGTTGTCTTCATCAAAAAACGGAAGGCCATGAAGGATAAATTTGGGGATGAACTGAAATGGAAGACAGTTCAAGTTACTGACAACCATACTGATAGTGTTCGTCAGCTGATACCAGACAATTAAGACTGCTGCATGTGACAATATGCAAGTTTTTCTTTCCAATATTGTAACAATTGCAACTTATTAGATGAACAGGTGTGGAGAAAATGTGTCACTTATTCAGTACAGTTGATTTCCTCATTTCTTACATTCTGTAATGATTAATGTGTCATGCACCAATAAGTAGTAGCATGCAAGAACACATGTGTGTTGTTATCAACATTTTTTCATGCATGCATAGTACTAGCAAAGTCCATTACTATACCTAAGTACTAGCTCTACTTAACCAGGTCTATGCCATTAACCAAACGTCTTTTGTATTAGCTCGAACGATCTCTGTAGCTTTTTTGACATAATTTTGTTGTAAGCATTAAGAAATACTTAAGATAAATATAACATAAAGATCACCACGTACGTAAAGGTTATTGAATCATGCGCCCCAGTTTCTCACGGTACAACAAAAACACCATCCGCACAGAAGTACATGGCTTTGCACGACTCCGCTAAAGCTCCGACCGGTGTTGACAGCATCTATGCCAACACAATGACCTCAGCTGCCTCGGAGAAACTCAATCAGGATGCCGGTCTGGCAGAGGGTAATATTGTCACGGGCGACACGTCACAAATAACCCCTCGAGTATACGTACCAAACACGACAACTGGCAACACCAGTACTTCTTCCTTTTCCACCGCTTCCTCTAAAACCATAAGATTGACATCTTGCTCATCCCAACACAAAGAGAAAGAACCTTCATTGGACGGTGCACTGCTTTCCGCAGGTATGTGCCTCTGACGGAAGAGTGTTATCAATATTGCCAAATTGTTTGACATTGAATCAATTATAATTTGTAATGGTTTTTAAACGAGTAATCATGCAGTCAAAATTCTAAACCTACAAACAAATTGACAACCCAAATTAAACTAAACAATGCATACAAGTCGAATACACTGCCCAATCAAAATTTGATTCCAAAACATTAGTCATTACATTGATAACCAGTTGGAGCAGTTTTTAATTACATACCGAAAGTAGGTGATTAAGAAGGTCGGAAAGTGTTAAGACCAAATTTATTTAATTAACTCCACATCGTGGCTGAATCACCTACATTTGGCACAGGCCCTACGCATATAGCAATGTAATGCTCCTGGTGCACGAATAGAATCCAACCGAATTCTGAACAAGTCAAATTTAATCGAATCGAGTAAAAGCACTCTTGAATTTGGTTTGATATTAAATTCGGTTAATTAGAACACACCTCGTCGAAAGTTCGTCGAATTTTTGGATTCTATTAAAATGGCTTGGTATTATCATTTCCGTGAAAAGGGACCTAGCGCATGTTTTTTCAAGATTTGAAGTTTTATTATAGTTTACACAGCGCATCATGCGAGAATCGGACTGGAGTTGTAAGGCTCTGAATTTTGAATCATGCAGCTTACATTTCGACACAAGCGGTACGGTCAATGAACTAGAATAATGTACTACTGTGGGTCCCTCTTCGCTGAATCGTTTTAGCCCTTTTATAACACTCTGCGTGTTTTTTGCTTGGCGAATTTTGCTGTAAGCATTAAGAAATAACAGGTGTACATGCACCGTGTAGTCAAATATCTATATACATGTTGAATATGTAGCCAATTTTGTGATTGAACGTTGGATTATGGAGACTGCGCGGCATCGAGGTAGCTGGCTACTTGCCTAGCTCTTCATAGGATCCTACTATTAAACAGTCCTACAATTGTACATAAAGAAGCATATATTTTTGCACCACCACTCCCCATGCATCCTACAGATCACTTTCTCCAGTATAGACCATTGTTACTGATATGGTCCACGTGGAACAACGATTGAGCAAAATGAACTATTGACGTGAATGCTCGGTCTAAAGTTGGAGGGGGGGGGGGGGCAGCCGCTGCAGCAGAAATTCGACACCGCACGTATTCTTTACAGACGCGACCCTCGGCAGAAGAAACAGAAAGGTGTGTGTGAGTCGTGCCTTGCCCTACCGCCTGCGTCAGGTGTTGGGACCCGGCCCTGTCTTTTGTTTGTTCTTTTTTGTGTGTGTGTTTTTCAATACTGCTGCGTGCATTCCTCTATAAATTATTGATCTAGGAGATAACGATAGAACTTCCGAAAAGGATAAGCATGGATAAACAATGTGGACAAAACAACCCCATGTGCACTGTGTTCATGCCAGCAACAATGTCCTATATATATACATACAGTGTCTCACTCTCAGCTGGAGTACTCCAGAGCAGAGAGGCATCATGTATTACATAGTGTTGTTTGAGCACAGTGCAGATGCAGTTTGGTTGTTTTTTTTTGTTTGTTTGTTTTTTGACATAGCTATTTACGTGCATCAGTGAAATTATCGCCTTTGCAAGATTTCTTTGCAGCTCTTGTGCTCAGGAACACACTCCGCTCAACACACTGTGCCACGGTAATGGCTTTTCGTTCCATCTTCAAACTTGGAAGACCTAAAGAACATTGCCTACTTTTCAGTTTAAAGGGGGAAAGAATTAAAACAAAGCGTTCTTTTTAAACAGCAGCATTACGAAGACTAAAAAAACCCTGTATATATATAGCACATTTTGAAGCGTGACGCCATACCCATTTACAAACATGTAGCCCCCCATGGTAGCTATATGTGGTGAACATATTTAAACTGTACATACAAAGCGATATTTAGTATTGTTTTCATTTGTGGTCAATATTTTCCCTCCTTGTGGTCTCAAACGATTCGAGTTTCGAGTTTAAAAGTTTGTACTGATTCTTAATGAGTGCAGCAAATAAACTGAAACAGGTGTCAATATTTGTGTTGATTTGACTTGGAATGACCCACCTATCAAATAAATGATTACATGCTACTAATAAAGACGTGTGTATACAAAATATCTTAAGTTTCTGGGAACAGTAAACCGTTTCTGGTCCGCATTGCAATGTTATGATGCCATTCTGAATGCGCCCTATTAGAAAAAGTAATAACAACGTTATATCAGTTCCTTCGGAGTGGGAGAGCAATAGAGGGAGAAAAGTACACACCACCGTAATGGCTGGCGTCAACGGCTACAAAGATAGGTACGTGCGTGAGAGATGCAGCATGCTAGGACGGTCATGCAAGAATATACTCGTGCTCACGTGCATGTATACATATGTCTCTTTCACTGTATTATGTTTACTGCCCACACGTCCCCATACCGACCCCGTTGTGAACGTATTATAACTGACTTCAATCGTTATACCGCCCTATAACTCACTCATGCATCACAACATACGAATCTCAGCTCGGATATCGTATACGAGCAAATACAAGACAAACCGACGACCCGGCTCGGGTTGGGACAAGCTGCGTGGCGTGGATCGACTCAGTCTTTGCAATTACCAGCGGAGGAGGAAAGATCGCAGTTCGTCATGAACCAAAGCAGAAAAAACTATTCGTTTTGCATGCCATCTGTTCCAGCATCTAAAACACTTGCATGTATCAAAGAAAAACGGAAGCAAGTCGCTGGAAGCAGTTCAAATGTAGAACTGGGGCTTAATTTACAGGACCTAGCGGCTAAACACAGCGATTGGTTTCCATTCCGCGTGAAAGTGATCAAAAAGAAGACCTCTGACAGTAGATGGAGTCATATTGGTGTGGGAGAAACGTACAACGTCTATTCGGTCAAAGAAAACGATAAGACCGTTACGTTTAGTGATTCCGGTGGGGGAACGTTCACGCTACCCTCGGACGCAAACATCGGTTGCTCCCTGGTGTACTCACTCGAGCCGGAAAATTTCGAAAAATGTACAAGTACAGCGGAGTATACTTTCAAGCGAGTCTCTGACATCATTAGGGCACAGCCGATACCTAAAATAGTCTGTGCTACACGAATGGGCACGGGGAAATCCGTCGACTCGGCAGTCATGCCCGGAGAGATCCTGGGAGTGTCAGGCGTTCAAAGTGACAAACGGTGCCTACACGTTTACAGCTACACGCTGGAATGTGCCAAAGTACTTGACTGGGAGTGTGCGGGGAATTTTACAAACGAACCCTGCCGACGTCCAGCTGCCTTTAGCACAGGTGATTACTGAACTGAGCGTAACGTTTCCGTGTAAAGTGCAGCTCTTTCCATCCAGCGGTAACCAGGAGGTCGTTTTACCGCGAAATGCGAGTACTAGCATCTTTTGTATGAATGCACCTTCTGAACTAAGCGTGATTATAGCAAGCAATAGCTCGGAACAGCATGGAAACCACCAGCTGCTCATGATTCCGGTCACGTCAGACATTGAAGTTGCGGTAGTCAAGATTTGCGGGAAAGAACTTCTTGAGTTAAAAGCGCAGTCGTTGAGACTCCTGCATAAAGAAGACCGCCTAAAGGTTATTGAATCACGCGCCCCAGTTTCTCACGGTACAACAAAAACACCATCCGCACAGACGTACATGGCTTTGCACGACTCCGCTAAAGTTCCGACCGGTGTTGACAGCATCTATGCCAACACAATGACCTCAGCTGCCTCGGAGAAACTCAATAAGGATGCCGGTCTGGCAGAGGGTAATATTGTCACGGGCGACACGTCACAAGTAGCGCCGCCCACCTATCCTCGGGTACACGTACCAAACGCGACAACTGGCAACACCAGTACTTCTTCCTCTTCCACCGCTTCCTCTAAAACCATAAGCTTGACATCTTGCTCACCCCAACACAAAGAGAAAGAACCTTCATCGGACGGTGCACTACTTTCCGCAGGTATGTGCCTCTGACGGGAGAGTATGATTAATCTTGCCATGCGAGCACTGTTGATATTGAGAAAACAATTAGGCAGCGCGAGGCATGTATATCTAGCACTACACGCATATGCAGATCCCAATCAAGGAAAATGTTTTGACATTGAATCATAGATAGTATAGTAAACTATCTATGATTGAATCAATTGTTATAATGTGTAATGGTTTTTAAACGCGTAATCATGCAGTCAAAAACTACAAACAAATTGACAACCGACCTCGATAACCAATTGGAGTAGTTATTAATTACATACCGAAAGTAAGTGATTAAGCCGGAGGTCGCATCGTGCACCTACATTTGGCACAGGCCCCTACATATGTGTACATAGCAATGTAATGCTCCTCGTGCACGAATAGAATCGAACCGAATTCTGAACAAGTCAAATTTAATCGAATCGAGTCTTGAATTTGGTTTGATAATAAATTCGGTTAATTAGAACACACTTCGAAGTTTGATGAAAGTTCGTCGAATTTTATTAAATGGCTTGGTATTATCGTTTCCGTGAAAAGGGACATAGCGCATTTATTTTCAAGATTTGAAGTTTTGTTATATTCTAGAAGCCTCTACACAGCGCGACTTACGAGAATCGGACTGGAGTTGTAAGGCTCTGAATTTTGAATCATGCAGCTTACATTTCGACACAAGCGGTACGGTCAATGAACTAGAATAATGTACTACTGTGGGTCCCTCTTCGCTGAAACGTTTATAACACTCCGCATGTTTTGTGCCTGGCGAATGGATTTTTACATCGAAGAGGTATTTTGAATTTCTGCTGCAGCTCGACAAGCTAGCTTCTTGGACCCCGATATCGAGCAAGCCTTAAAAAACCAGCAGGGCTCAAATTTCAAGAAAAATGAAAGCAGTATGCATGCGATATGTACTACATGCAGTATTCATGCATGTTGTGATATGGCCTACATGTACTTCTTTTGTGTGCATAATTTGTAGTTACTTGAAACATGCGGGTTCGAATAGTCGCCTATAAAGCCTGCCAATGCGGATCGACCTTGTCCGTAGGTTCCTGTTCGTATTGAAATTCGAAGAAAAAAAAATAACAATAAAAAAATGATGTGGGGCTTGAATAGGAAATTCGTCGAATCGAATTAATCAAATAAAATTCGATTCACTAGCATTGTAGTAAATAAAGTTAGAACGGTCGATTACCTTTAGTCAGACTTTTATAGAATGAAAATCCTCGACTGGGATGGCGATAGATAACTTGAGGAATAAGCCGTTGACTTGATATACGTTTTCTTTTTTAATTTTTTCATTGCCAGGACCACTAGTTTGTTGTACGGTACACTTGCATGCATTGAATAACATCAATTAATACAGTGATTTTTTTTTAAATACATAATTACTGAATTGCCATGCCTACAAGGCCCGTCACTTGTAGCAGCCATTGAAGAACGATTTAAATGCAAGAGACTGTCCCGGGATTCGGCCATAACCCAAATGTCCGTTTCGGGTGACTCAACCGGTGACTGTGACATTGAGACCCTCAAAATCAAGTACATCGAGGTGAAAGAGGACTTGGAGAAGTGCCAGAGCTTGCTCAGAGACTACCGCGGTGCTTTGACAGCCACGCAGAAGGATGTTGATGACCTCAAACGCAACGTGGAGTCAATAAACGGCCCGATTAGCGGCTTGCGTTAACGAACACGAGGGAGAACTCAACATCATCATTGAGAAGAACAAGTCACGACTGGACACCTTTAGTTGTGACGAGGTGAGTCATTGATCCAGTGACGCTACGATGATAAGAGTATCGAGAGATCAGCAATGTATAGCACATTTCTGATCCTCTCTCTCTCTCTCT
>JABACO010000002.1:1656310-1688517 GCA_013339895.1 Ephydatia muelleri | reverse complement strand
ACCCGGTCAAGTAGAGGTCATGTGACTCTAATGGGGATGTGACTGTCTGATGGTGACACTGATGGGTATAGCTATCTCAGGTGAGTGGTTTGCTTCTAATGACAAACTTTCATGTCTGCACATTCAAGTGTATGTGATGCAAGGTTTGCTGTTTAAGCTCCCACCCCAATGGTAGGGGTCAAGTGACTGATGGGTATGAGTGGTTTGCTTCACGTTCACATTCAAATGTGAAATTGAGCTCTAAATTCTGTCACAATTCAGAGCAGCATGTCACCACGACAGTCCACATTGCAGGGTGACGAGAGTGACCCACCCCCAAGATGAGCCTGTGACCGGAAGTGGGCGTTACCGCCACGTGAGTCATAGTGTCTCTGTTAAAATGTGAAATTGAGCTCTAAATTCTGTCACAATTCAGAGCAGCATGTCACCACGACAGTCCACATTGCAGGGTGCAGAGAGTGACCCACCCCCAAGATGAGCCTGTGACCGGAAGTGGGCGTTACCGCCACGTGAGTCATAGTGTCTCTGTTAAAATGTGAAATTGAGCTCTAAATTCTGTCACAATTCAGAGCAGCATGTCACCACGACAGTCCACATTGCAGGGTGCAGAGAGTGACCCACCCCCAAGATGAGCCTGTGACCGGAAGTGGGCGTTACCGCCACGTGAGTCATAGTGTCTCTGTTAAAATGTGAAATTCAGCTCTAAATTCTGTCACAATTCAGAGCAGCATCTTACCACGACAGTCCACATTGCAGGGTGAAGAGAGTGACCCATCCCCAAGATGAGCCTGTGACCGGAAGTGGGCGTTACCGCCACGTGAGTCATAGTGTTTCTGTTCAAATGTGGAATTGAGCCCTAAATTCTGTCTCAATTCAGGACATCATGGCTGGCTACTTTAAAGGGCAAGGAAGCTTTGACATCACACCACTATTGACACCAGACCATCATCATTGTACATCAGCACATGCGTGTATATATGTACATATTGATTAACACATGTGTAACTTTAGTATCGTGGTCATTACCATCACATGGTTCATGGACATTACAATGAGATTGTTACGACCTTCAACACTTAGAACAGCCTAATATAAAGATGTGAACACCTCAGTATAAACCTACAGTCTCTGAGAAAGACCAAAATGAGAGTTAATGGAACATCAATTATAAATATTAACATCCCAACCAATCATGTTTCAATGGCTATACCATGTAATAGGTATGTGTAAACATAGGGGAAACAGTTCAGAATGGCTTTCTACATGGGTCATGATCATCACATGCAAAAGGAAAAGGGGCTCGCGATCGGGTACCCAGGATTAACACCTGAATGCCTGTTTAAAATCCCAACAAAGCATGTTTCAATGCGTATACCATGTGATAAGTATGCATAAACATAGAAGCAGCAGTTCTGAATGACTTTCTACTTGGGTCATGATTATCACAGCTCTCTCACATAGCACATATCGGATTGAATCATGTATAAAAATAAAGAACGCGCGTGCATTCATTTCGCATGTATCGAATTATGAATTAATGCCGGCACAGTTAGAACAACACCTCAAGGTTTGCATCCTACATGATGCATGCGCAGTTGTAAGATTCATAAACATAAAATAACAATATTAATAGTAATAATATGCAATGCATGCACATTAATGTTTTGTTCAGTGCATGATTAATACCTATTAGCGGCTGATCATGTACAAGTATAGATGCATACAACATACACTTGTGGCTCTAGACCATGTGACGGTGCATAGAAAGCATTTTGAGGAGCTATGCATCTGATCGAACTTATATAGACGGCTGTATTTGTTATTATGCCACGCCCCCACCTTGTGCCATAGATTATATACGTATATCATCATGGGAAAGCGGAGCTGCTCATTGTGGTTACGTGACACTGGAATACCCTTCACAACTTCAACCGGCTACCGAGCGTCTTACCAATCAGAACACAAATAGCACGATGCATGCTAATCTCATAACTACAAAATAGTCTAGCAAACCCAGCTACGCGTTTCTTCAGAAGTGGATTACCGTGAATATTAGTGCACTTCACAAGCCCCACACATACGTGATACCATAGATAGTAAAACTATCTAGTGAATTGAAAGTTTGAAACGACATTTGTCCTACATGTAGACTACGTTTATAAACTTATTAAATTAATTACAAGTGTACTAGTAATTTGGCGCCAAACTACCACGCGGAGTGGGCGATCGAGGTCGCAGGGATATCAGGCAGCTGCCAGCACACCAGAAAGAACTGGATGACGGACGTCAGGTTAGTCCAAAAGTATATAGAGATGTTCATAGTTCGTAAACCATTTTGTTTATGCCAAGACATTTTGACGATGCCTCACCCGGCAAATTGCCAGGACAGCGCAGCGTCCGCGGACTTGGATTTCAGGTAAGTTCACCGGCCATGGAATAGCAAGTCGTCGCTGATATACTAAGACACATCGATTAAGCTGTATTGCATCGCGAGGATATGGTGGAAGCCCCACTGAAATATAGGTAAGGCATATTTCAGAATTCTAGCAGTCAGAAGGAAGATCAGCACTTCAGTTCGGCTTGATGAAAGGTAAGCGATTGTGCGCTTTTTTCTAACGCAATCACGACCATGTATCGCGGCAGAGTTCGATGAAGACCTTCACGCTATTGTCGCTACAGTTAAAGGTAGAGCCTTAAATTCATAATCCTATTTATTCACCCTACCACCATATCCTCCTTTTACTAGGTGGTACAAGCGAACTCAGGGTAATTGAAGGCTATTAAGCTCAACAGCGTACGTCCTACCTATGTCTTGTTATGCTCTTTTCCTGCTGTAGCATTTGGTAAAAAGGTTTGTTATGCAGACAGAAGAAAGGCTATTGTGGCGTAGTTGTGGGAGAAAGGGTGCCAAATGCTGATAGAAGAAGAGAAGCAGTTATGGGGGACATCAAGCCTACAATGATGTCAGAAGAGGAGAGCGACGACCAGAACGCTCAAACTCTACAACGTCGCCGTCCGTTGTGACGTTCTGACACGCTAAATGACTTGATTGATGACTTGGATGAACGAATAAAAGGAACTAGCAACTCGAGGCTCCATCCATAGAAGCAGAGAGTTGAAGGACCGCTCTTAGACGCATCCAGTCCACCAACTGCACAACCCTGGATGATTCGAGAGAAAGCTTGAACGTTATAACGCATTTTATGTTTTCTTTTATCGATTGTATTGATAATTTTATTATAAATTTGATCATGAGTACACAAATAGAAACAAGCTAGTATACAGTGAACAGATTCGGAGACGTTTCCAAATATGTGCTGAGTACGGAAGCGGACATGGTGCACGGAGACATATGTTAACAAACCCATAATAAGCGCACGTGATAGTATCGAGTATACGCAAAATATACGACATGAGATTCTGGTTCTATCCGCAAAATATACCAATGCGTATTCTTTGCGTATAGCATGTGTATATTCATATGTATATTTAGCATATACGCAGAGTATACACTATCGTATATCCAACTTGTAGCACAGTGCACGTACACAATATAGCATGCACATCGTGAAGTAATCACATGACATGCAATGCAATCTTGTATAACGTGTAATTAGTGCATGCATGGTGTGATGAAGTGTAGTTATTACCGATGTTGGTACCAAGCGTCTTCAGTGTGCTCAGATCGTTACTGAAGGAATAGGAGAGATCTGTGAGGATGTACAGGTCCAGAGGGTAGTTCCTAGCTGGCCGTATGCTCAGGGTGAAGTTAGTGACGGACCCTGTTGGGATAATGTTAAGCTTACAGTGGATAACGTGATAATTGACCCTATTTGTTTTCTTCATCACCTTTATGTGTGTATTGTAGCAATATTATGTCAAAATGAAAATCTGATTGCACAGAAATGCTTTGCCATGATTGGTCAATGCTGTACAAAAAAATAAAACTGACTTCAATAGTAAAGATACATTAATAGTTAGTGGTCCCCCTCTAAAAAAATGTTTTCAATGATTTCTCCCTGCCCAGTTGGTGGATTGATACTAAATTCGCTGTATAACTAGAGCTAGATAGTAGAAATCGATTGGCCGATCCCGCGAGTTGGTTCTTAAACCCGTGAAAAAGGTAAGGCATTATAATACCTGAGGTGCCATTTAAGTTCCTCCAAGGTTAGAAAAAACATTTTCTAATACGACAGAACAGAAGTTTGTACAAATATTGGAATATGGTCTACCGACCGTAAAAATGCTATTCTAGGGCTTAAGGAGTAACTTTGCTATACAAATAACGTTCTCAAATGTGACAGTACAAAACACGTAGCCATTTTTGTAATTTTTAAATGAATTACATTAAAATCGTGACGCAATGACACTTCTGTTCTGTATCAATCGCGTATTAGAAAATGTTTTTTCTAACCTTGGAGGAACTTAAATGACCTCAGATATTATAATGCCTTACCTTTTTCCCGGGTTTAAAAACCAACTCGGCCAATCGATTTCTACTATTTAGCTCTAGTTATACAGTGAATTTCGTATCAATCCACCAACTGAGCAGGGAGAAATCATTAAAAACTTTTTTTTGGAGGGGGACCACTAAATCTTAATGTATCTTTACTATTGAAGTCAGTTAACTGTTATATTTTTGTATACAGCATTGACCAATCATGGCAAAGCATTTCTGTGCAATCAGATTTTCATTTTGACATTATATTGCTACAATACACAGGAGCAAACATAAAGGTGATGAAGAAAAAAAATAGGGTCAATTATCATGTTATCCATTCCAACGTTATGATCAACTGATGATCGACTGACACAGTTTTGTCACATAAAAAATCCACTAATTTAGTTGTTGTTTTGAAACTTAGACCTGTTCATACCTACCTCCCATGATTTTAACAAAACGTAACCCAGCTCTTAAAAATATTTCTCTTGACGAACATGCAGAACTTGGGCTTGCATTTATGGCCTTTATGATGAATACTGACTGTTTATTGGCATGGGACAGCAGATAAAGGTAGGGAAATGGGGGGGGGGGGAGGAGGTGAGAGGAAAGGGGCGGGAGAGTGGGTTGGAGTTAGTCCTATTCTAATTGCACACACACAACTTGTCCACTAGAGTGTATTATGTTCTATGCTCTCTACGTTTTCTACATGTATTCTAAATCTGTATATTAGCTGTATAACAAACGGCATAAAACAATCTGTGTCTGAGGTAGTGTGCTTCATTAAATCGTTCATTAGTGGTTGCCCTGCCTACCAGGTCTGACGGTGATGTTGACCACGCCCGGTGATATCTGAACAGTAGATCCCAGTACGTCCTAATACAAAAAAGGAAAGAAGAGCTGATAATATCAATGAGGATGGGCCCTCCCCTTGCACCCGTGGTGGGAATGGTGGCCCTCACCGCACTGAAGCGCAAGGCATGCATGATATGTGAAATCTCATTTAGTATACTCCCGTTATACCATCGTCTGCGCTGTCTTCGTTCCGATGGGGTTCTCTACGAAGGATTTGCTGCAGTTGATATTTGGGGTATCAAAGGAGAAACACCTCGAGCCCGCGTAGCTCTGCGAAAGATCATAGCTTATAGCTCTAGTCGTCGCATCATAGGGAAAAGGGTGTTTTGCGGAGCCATTAAAATACATAGACCTACCGGATCGGAGCACCATTGGCAAGAGGGCGATGCCTGAATGCATAGGCTGCAGTTTGTCTGCGAACTGCACAGCTGCTGGGCTGTTTGCAGGGGGTGCGGGGCAATATAAATACAAGCAAACACAAGACCGCACGCCAAACATGTACACACACACATGCACACACACACATATACGCACACGCACGCCTACACACACTCGCACTGATACACACACAACACAATCACACATGCACATTCATGGGTTGTCTTCACGCCAGATCCAGGTAGTCAATTTTAAGTGCGATCAAAAAGCGCGTGGGATCACTCACCACTGTCGAGGTTGCATAGACATGCCAGCACTAACAGAACCCACTGCAGCTGATCGCGAGTTATCATCGCTCGATGTGCGACCCTTTGTGTGTGCACACAGCAGTACAAACACATCAAACAAAATTCAAACTCGCCTACAGGCTTAATTAGATAAAACTGTTCTCCGTAAGCAACTAATTTTTTATGGATGGTTAGAAATTGTATTTATAGATCTCAATTGCATTCCCAGGGTCCGTATAGCCTGCTATAAGATACTGCTAGACCGCGTGGATATTCGCAAAGAACATGACTCCTTTCCTTGAACCGCTGGCCAGAGGTGTTCACGTCCTTTGCATTGTGATGGCGTGTTGCCACGCCCAGAGCATCGATACCAAAGAACCCATCATTCGGACGTCCCCTGATCTCACGAGCACAGACTACTTTGGCTACAGCGCGGCGCTACACCAAACACCTGTAGCTACGGTGTAAGTGGAATTACTATGTACATGCGATATGCAATGCCGTGTGCGTGCGGATACGAAGCCTCTTGTACCGCTGCCCTATAGCTACTCTACCGGCACGTTCTGCGTAAGTGTTATTGAAAACGTCCCAATCTTTGAACTGAGCAAAGTGGATTTTGGTAAATGTTTGCAACGTTCCGGGAATGTCACATCACAAACATAGTATGAGAAAGGATTGCACGCACAATTCTCTCATTGCTGCATGACAAACGTCACCTTCCATATATACCCCTTTTGTTGGCGGGTCTTAATTAGATGCAAACTGAGTTTTCCACTAAAACCAGGTGTCACTTAGCGGGTGACATTGGACTCACTGACTGTTGCTGAGGCTCGTTACATTTGTGTAAATTCATGATAAATAGTTATGTATGGTAAGGTCTCAGCTTCGCGTGAATATATTTAGCTGCAGACATGTAAACACATTATTCAAGCTATTTAAGGGCATGACATACTGGTTGAGCATGGTTCGACCTTACAGCTAAGGGTCGATTCACATCCCCAGCTAAACAAATACATTATTCCCAGTTAACACATATGCATGACGATCCACAGATGGACTATATATAGCTATTGGATATAACAGTATACAAAATGAACACACACACACACACACACACACACGCACACACACACACACACACACACACACACACACGCACACGCACACGCACACACACACACACACACACACACACACACACACACACACACACACACACACACACACACACACACACACAAACACACACACACACACACACCACATAGGCGGAAAGTGAGTCCCAATGAGTCCATGCTTGCGAAAACCAAACTGCACGAGGATTGTTTCTTTCATGCACCAGCCATCAATACGTGCAAAAAATAAACGTTCGCGACTACAAAACAGACTACGGTTGTACATCCGTATGTCCTTTGTCAGCATGCTAAATTACTTTAAAATCAGAATATTTCCGCTATAGGTGACGTAACCAAACAGTACGGCATCCCATATTGTGCGCTGTGCAAATTAGTTTAGAGGCAAGTCTCGGTTATCGCGCAGCGCAAATTGCAAGAAGTGTGTGGCCCAAATGCCTCAGTGCACGCCCAACGGGGCCACCTATACTGAACTAACTAAAAACCATTCGAACAGCACGTGCAGTACACTTAAAAGTTACAGCCTCTGAACAAGCATGACACCGCAGAGTGTTGAGCGACCTCTAGATCTGCTGCGTGCAATTGTATATGTACTGTATCAAGGTGCAGCGCGAACCATTGGCTGAAGTGGAGACATTAATAAATTAATGCATGAATTGGTCATGGAAGTTCAGGAGATCACGTGAAGAGTTATTGTTTATACACTGGTAGATTTGTTCATTGTCAGACTTGACGTATACATGTATCTTTCAATAAATTAGAGCTGAAGAATAAACTAACCGCGATTCTACTGTATAATATTTATTTTATTTACGGAATTTTTGCATTTTGTGCTACGTGTTGATGGCTGCATTTACTCTCCTCCTCTGCATGTCAATAATGCAGCGTACTCATAGGAGCTCCAAACGGAACGGCTCCGGGCTCAGCAGTGAATAATACCGGCTTGGTGTACGTCTGCCCAGTGACTAATCCAGGCACGTGCGCAGGTCTGACAACATTTACAAGATCCAATCTTCCCACAGACACACAGCTTTACAACACAAGCGGTAAGTTCTAACATCAGCGATGTAGAAGATTTTAAACATACGAGCAACTTGCGATTGCAAATACGCATCCCTACTCGGATGACTTGGTAGCCATTTTATTGTGAAGCGTAGCATGGTATTGTAATACTTTTGCGCGCACCTCAACTAATTAAATGGCGCACACATGCATGCATGTTAGGATACCGTATAATCGCACATAATACGCACACAACACGCGCCACGCACAATAATGCACACACTTCAATACTCATGCAGCAAACAGTGCGGGCGAAGAGAAAAGTGGACAGTTCCTAGGAGGGACGATCATCAGCAAAAGAGGATTGGTTGTGGTATGTGAGCATGCGCCACTTTACATTATAGGTGGCTGTTGTCTTCACAAGTGCATGGTGATGAAGTTGGAGTGGTTGCATGTGTGTGTATTTACTTGTTTAGCATCAGCTCAGGAGCTCTGAGTGTGATATATGCTGTACTTTACTTTAACTTTTCCAGTTTCTATGTACTTGCATGGGCATTTCATTGCTACGGTATGTAAACACTGGCCTAATAAGGGTTGAAGTGTACTCCGTGTAAAGTACAGATCACATTATCCTCATCCTTTGCCATCGTATTACGACAGGTCTGTGGACACAGGTACTTCAAACCACAGTATACCCCCATTGGAAGGTGCTTTGTATCTAACAGCAGCCTGATAGGTTTTCAACAGTATGCGCCATGTTCCTCAAGTGGTAAGTCACAACAGCTGTCTGTGTCCGTATATCCGCTATATCTCCCTATTAACATTAGTTAATTGTATCACAGTATTAAGGGTCTAACACATTATTGGAACTGATTTTATAGCATTTCAGGTAGCGTATTTGAATCAGATCTAATCTAAATGCATCTCAAGCACATTTTGCACTGGCATAAGTAATCGTTGAGTAAGTTAGCAGTCAACACGGTGTAGAGCTATATTTGGAACATGTTACACAATTTGATGTCTATACTTTAATTCTATCTGTGTTATTTATCTGTGCACTTTGTAATCCAAGCTCGACATTGGTTTAGTCTCTGAATATGTTGTGTCAATATTTCAATTCTCTTTTGCCCTTGGAATGTCCGTATTTTTTGCACCACACTGTACCAGGATAATACCTTATTCCATTGCATTGCACACAGCCTAGATCCACTTTCTTCATGAAGAAATGTTTGATTACTTGTCAATATTAATTTTCACTGTCCTCTTATATCCAAAGGTGACTTATGTCAGACTGGTGCTAGTGCATCCATTGGTGTAAGTGATGTGCAATATGTGTGACAGCTGTAGGATTGTATTGTGATTACACTACCAACCATCTTGTGCTACAAATAGAATGCATCAGGAGTAGCATTTCCACTCCTAGGATCTCCAGGAGCCAATGGTTGGAGTGGTATGTGGTATGTGAGTGTGTACATGTGTTTGTGAGGAGAAAAAACAGAGGGTGATAAGTTGTTAATCTGTGTGGATAAGTAAAAAAAACCATCTTACTAGAAATTTTTTATATAAGTGGTTATTGTTCCTTACCACATCAGAAACCTAATACATGGTACATGCAAGGTTAACATCTAATTCTAATTGGTTTATATGGTGCTAGGATTGCTCAGGGCAGGGCATGCTAATATGCATGTACTAGTTCAGCATCAATAGAAGATCAATGTGTAGTTTTAACTAATAGTGTGGTATGTAAATGAAGGAGCCTACATCTATTAAAGGGTGCTCTGTGTGTTGCTAGGCTACATACCCAGTGTGGTGTTGTGTGCAAGATAGGTGTAGTAGTGCTGGGGGGGGGGGGGTGTGACCTGGTGTCATGTAGAGGCCTAATATAGTTGTGTGAGCTGTGAGAACCCAGTGTATTCATTAGGTAGTTGAATATACAATACTTTATGAATATCATGCAGGGTTCATAGTGCTTGCTTGTGCATTTGAGAGTGGGATATGTGGGCATGAAGGTCTATATGAGCTAAGCATTGCAAAAATAAAAAATTGTTACCCTTGACCCTCATCTGCCATGCTAGGTACTGCATCCAGGGTCACTGTGGCATCTGGCACATTAAAAACCACAACTAGTCAGTCAGGAACAGCAAGTTTTGGTTACCAAGGATACACTGTGGCCAGTGGCCATATCCTTCAGAAAACTACTGAAGGTACTCATTGCATTGAGCAAGAGTTTGTGATTACATCCATACATGATGTGGCCATGTCGATCGTCCATATGGCCCTAATTTTGCTTTCAATTGGTTTTATTTGTGACCATTATATATATAATATTAACATGCAATGCTTATGATTATGATTCGATAAGACACATTAATATGTGCTGGGATCTGTGGCTAAGCCAAAATGTTTTTTTGTTTTGTTTTTTTGTATAGAACCTTGTATAGGATTAACCACAGGCCTGTATGTAGTACTGTGCTATATTGACAAATACCTTATGCAATCCACTCCTGTATAAGGGTACATGTGATTTGTTCATGTGCTATAAGCTTCAATGGTCACATGTTCATCATGTGACCATATCAATGAATTATTCTTGCTACCTCTCTTGTGCAGATTTCCTGGTCTCTGTCCCGAGGCTCAATAACATGGGTGTGGTAAGTTTAAAGGTTGTACATTCCAATTTCGACTGCCACATGTTCTCTGTCAGGTCAACTTAGTGATGAACTCTGCCACTGTGACTGTTGTCTCGCAGCCACTTCAGGGAACACAGGTGTGAGAGAAAGAGAGAAAGAGAGAGAGAGAGAGAGAGAGAGAGAGAGAGAGAGAGAGAGAGAGAGAGAGAGAGAGAGAGAGAGAGAGAAGAGAAGGGAAGATGTTAGCAATGTTACACCCATACCGTCAATGTTTCATGCATGTACAGATAAGAAGCAATATGTTGCATGCAGCTAAAATAGTGTTTCATTGTGAAATTTAGCCTGTATATTTCTATGTGCTGAGTGTTGACTCCTGGGAAAAACAGTGTATATCCATTGTTTGAGAGCATTGTCCTCTCTTTTCAGTTGTCTGAGTACTATGGGTTCTCCATCATCACAGCAGACCTTACTGGTGATGGGTAGGTTTGTTTCCATGGTTTCAAACATGCAGTCACCATTGTGGTCATGCAGATATGACGAAGTTCTGGTGGGAGCACCTTACTACTCTCCTGTTCGGAACCCTGAAGCTGGAAGAGTCTATGTGTATAGGAACAATGCAGTGAGTTCAAATGATAATGGTTGCACAGTGTACTGTGTATTAAACAGGAAAGCGAACAAAAGAACATTCTTCGAAAGAAAACAAATTGGTTGTACTGTTATTGTTCCCATACATTTGCAATGGGTAAAAATAATCCTATTGAGTGCATGGTGCTACAGAATGCTTGTTGGCCGTTCAATGGACACAGAGAATGTACATTGCCTTTGCATCAGAATGCGCTCTTTTAGGGAAGCCTTCAGTTTGTCAAGCAACTCTTTGGGAATTCTGAGAACTATGGAAGGTTTGGGCATGCCATGACCAACGTTGGAGACATCAATGGAGATGGACTGGAAGGTTTGCTGTCACGATCAGTTAGTGCATGGCCTATGTAGATGTAGTACCTAGGCTAAATAATTGAACCATTATTATATATCGATAGCTTGCATTGCCTGATGTTCCTCCAACTTCAGATGTCGCCATAAGCGCTCCTTTTGCCAGTGGAGGAGGAAAAGTGTTCGTATATAATGGAGATGCCACCATGACCATTAGCTCCACCGCTTCCCAGGTGAATTATTTACAGATGTGTGGCTCTAACAGAGCTCCCCCATCCTCTTTCTTCAGTAACCAACTCTTTCACCCTTTCAAGTATTTTCATCCTATAAAATAACGCTATAACCTTTTAATGTAAAGAAATGTGCTCTAAATAGAATGTGCAATCCACCATGCTTGTATACTCGTTGTTGAGAGTGTAGCTATTACCAGTTGTTGTATATACTGATGCCTTTGTCAGGTTATTCAAGGAAATGCACTGCAATCGACAATAAATCTGGTCAATCTTACCAGTTTTGGGACTTCTCTGTCCAGTGGTGTGGACATAGATGGAAACACTTATAATGGTACATGAGTGGGTGTGGACACATTTGTGCATTCTTAATGGTTGACTGTTAACCAAAAAGATCTGGCTGTTGGAGCTTATAATAGTGGGCAAGTGTTTGTTTTAAGGTGAGCTGTCTCATTGTGTATTCACTCCCACAATGACACTGAAACACCCCAGGACACGCCCCACTGCAAAAGTTACGGTGTCACTAACAGCAAACCCTACTCTTGTTCAGCTGACCAATGGACTGTACCCATCTTGTAATCTGAATGGGACAACTTATGCATGGTAATTTTCTGTGCCTTTGCATGTGTGCAAGTGTCTGAAGATGTGCATGTGTGTGAACAGTATGTATATGTGAGCGTGTCTGTGAGTAGCCTGTATGTTCCATTGTAGATGTGAGGGTGTATGGATGAATCTGTATGTGTGAGTGTGTAGGGTGTTGAGAGTAAATGTGTGAGTTCATGAGCGAGTGTATATTTAAGTAGGTATGTGTGAGAGTGTGTGTAGCGTTTATGTTTCATTGTGTATATGTGTGAGTGTGTAAGGGTGAGTGTGTAGGGATGAGTGTGTAGGGGTGAGTGTGTAGGGGTGAGTGTGTAGGGGTGAGTATAAGTATATGCAATGAGTGTATGTGTGAGTGCATATGTGCATCAGTATATGTGAGTATTGTGGTACAGTGCCGTTACATTTCTCTCTCTCTTTCTCTCTCTTTCAGTTTCAACCTCACTGCCTGTCTCACCTACACTGGAAATGGAGTCAGTAACCGATTAAGTAAGTGACTTATCACAAAAGCACAATTAATTTGAGTTTTATCCATTACTGCAAATGCATCAGCTGGATAATAATAATAATACTGAATTTATAATACTAATTATGTTTGCAAATGTGAGATTGAAGTGCAGATGTATTTCCAGTGAATGCACTTTATGCCTGGTTCTGTCTTTTGGTTTCAATATGCCATGTGGGGGGTGTAAAGGAATAATGTTGTGGACACTATTTTTGCACTTTATGTTGGACCAATTCTATGAGTGGCATGTACATGCAGTTCTTTATTATAATTGACCTCAAGTTTAATACTAAAATAGGTTTAAGCAAATAAACCATAAATAGTAAAGTTCCTGGTTTATTAACCACAGCGATATATATACGATATGTGTGCAGTTATATTTCTTATGTTATGCACATATCAGATCTGACAGTGACCATCATTGGAGACACATCAAACCAGGCCCTGGGCCTTGCATCGAGATTATTTATTGGAACCAACTCTAGTATCTCAACCTTTGTAACCACTGTTGGTGGTACTAAAAATATCCAGTCATGTCTATCATTACCAGTATACATCAAGGTGAGTGAAGACATGATTATATATGGTAGTGAATGCTTACTTTGAAGATACCCTTGTGCCATGAAATATAATTATGATTGCTTGTTAGAAATTGTTTTAAATATGACCCGGGTATTATAACTCCTTGTATAGCATGGATAGAAGTTCACATCAATGTATTTTGTCTCCAGAATGGGATCCTTGACAAACTGAATGGATTTACTATGCAAATGAATGTATCAGTACAGGACTTTGCACCACCATCTCAGAATGGGAATGGGACTCTCACCAATCTGACTGGCTACCCTGTACTCTCTGTTCAGGGCACCAGCTCTGTGCAGGTAATGTACTCATCAGGGCTGCAACATTATTCAAATCATTCAGTTTCCTTGAGCAGTTGCCAACAGTGTGTATTAAGTCTAGGTGGTATTTAAACAGAGCTATTAAAAGCTCTGTGTAAGCCCATTACATGATACACTGACATGTGAATGGTTAAGCATTCTAATGGCTAGAGATAAATAAAACAATTCCGGTTGCATTTTATCACATGCAGGTTACAAACATCGACAGAGGGAACTGTAGTTCTGGCACCTGTATTCCTATTCCCAATCTGGCCATCCAATTTTTGAACATCTCATATGAGTAAGCTGAATGTTGCATATTATTGCATTGGGCAATGCACTATTGCTCCCTCAAAGAGTTTCCAATGGTACTGGACAGTCACTGGTGGCCCAGCAAACCACAAACTTGAACCTTTGGTTTAACATATCCAATAGTGGACAAAACGCCTTTGCAACTGTTCTCACATTCCTAGTTCCCAAATCTCAACTCTACTTCATTCGCTGTGACCCAAATCTGGTCAGTGAGGGTATGGGGAGTATCGTTAGTGCAAGATATTATGTACCCGTGCACCATCTAGGCATATCTGTCAACAATCCAGGACTACTCCCCTGCACTGTTCCTCTGCACATGTCAGGTTGCCAATCCACTGCCAGGTGGCAATTATGTAAGTGTGGCCGGCCAGCAGTGTTCCTATCAAACTTTTTAAGGCATCTGGTTTTGTATGACAGAGTGTGATAGCAGTTCGATTGGAGCCAACTGCCAATATCGACGTTACACAAGGAGTCATTCCACTCATGTTCAATGTCTCCAGGTTAGTTACTTATAGTGGTATTGATTTGGGGTGCTCATTATTTGGAATGTTTACACAGCCAGAATCCTGAGAACCAGACAACTGTGCAAGACAACTCTGTGTCAGTGCAAATGAACATTACAGCTGCCAGTGGACTGTCTGTTGATCCGATTGGGTACAGCTGTTGCTAGACCATTGATTTTAGCTTGCATGAAGATTAATGATTTTCTTTCTTAAGAATTGCAAGACCAGAACAGATTATCTTGAGTACAACAACAAACACCACATCAGTTAATCCATTGGGACCTTCCATTTTGACCACCTTCACAGTATGTCGCAGGACATGCGATGGCATTATTAAAAATGTACAGGTGATTAATGTTCCTGGTTCTTGTGTCTTTAGGTGAGAAATGCTGGGCCTTCGACAATACCATTAGTTCAGCTGAACATATATTGGCCTCTTAACAGCTCTGAGACTGGAAGCTATTACTACCTTGTTCCTACCTCTTTGCAAGTAAGGAAATGTGTGTATAAAACAAGGGTATTCATTGGAGTATTTGAATTTCTAATTATGTCCTGCAATGGAAACTGTACTGACTTTCATGCATCTAAGCTACCATTTCCATTGCTGTGTTTTAAAGCATAGCATCTGTGTAGATACCTCTGACTCTGCGTCCAGTTGTAATGAGATGTACCTTTCCTTTTCTGTAGGCATTGACCACAACGTTCTTCACTCAATGTGACACAACATATCTGAATCTGATTGCATCAAGTGTCAATGCTACTCAAGCCCCATCATCCTCTGGTGGTGGGAATAAACGAAGGGCAGCTAGCTTGTCAACATCAACAGCACAAGTCATTAATAAAACTATAGTATGCTTTCTTGAAACAATTAGTACCACATACCAAACAATTCTATAATGTTTGTTTACATCCCCTTCAGGACTGTCAGCTGACCCCTTCTTCATGTGTACGGATGCAGTGCAATATTTCCCAGCTTAGTCAAAGTCAGGTGCAGATAACCATCAATGCTGCATTGGATCTACGCTATTATACAGTAAGTGCAAAGCAGCACAGTCAACTATAATGCATGCACCAAGTACATGGTTGTGCAATTTGAGAAAGTTAATGTAAGAAATTAGATTGCAAATGTAGATAGTGAAGGTTTTTAAAAACATATTTGGAGATATTTACAATATTCAATCATAATTTAAACCTTCCAAGCTTTGCATCATAGTTTCCTTTTAACGTCTTTTGTAAGTTTACCATTAAAAATGTATTGATGATTTTCACACAACAATAAGATCTTACGCATCGCCCAAAACCCTACAGGATAAGTAAATTTAAAGGAGAGAAAAGTAACTGCATATATAGTATGCCCATACTCTTATTCAAACTATCATCATTCTATAAACATTTCCTGACCCCTCCCCCTGTCGCTTCTCCACCATGCAGGCTGAAAATATACAGCTCACCTTCATTCCTTATGTGAATGTTTCCATTGGAGGAAATGGAGCTAACTACATTGTTCAGACCTCCTCAATGAAAAGTGCAACTGTGAGTGTCAGGCTGGGCAAATTTCTAATGATTTATTTTCTGTTTTGTGGTTTTTTTAAAAAGGCAAACATTAAGGTGCTTAAACGCACCACCGCAAGCAGTGATTCCCAAACTGGAAGACCTGCATGGGTTGGATGGGTGATTGGAGGAATCTGTGTCCTGCTAATTCTGATCATTGTTGGGCTCATCGTGGTTGTAAGCTCATTTTGCATAGTGCTTGTGTGTCAGATTGCCCCAGCCTGTGTGCTCGTACCTTGGACATGGCCTTACTGCTTTTGCTTTCAACACAGGTGACTGTTATTTTCATCAAAAAACGGAAGGCCATGAAGCATAAATTTGGGGATGAACTGAAATGGAAGACTGTTCATGTTACTGACAAACACTATAACCATACTGATAGTGTTCGTCAGCTGATACCAGACAATTAAGACTGCTTCATGTGACAGTATGCAAGTTTTTCTTTACAATATTGTAACAATTGCAACTTATTAGATGAACAGGTGTGGAGAAAATGTGTCACTTATTCAGTACAGTTCATTTTCTCAATTCGTACATTCTGTAATGATTAATGTGTCACCAATAAGTAGTAGCATGCTAGACCACATGTACCTTTTGTGTGTTGTTATCATCATTTTTTCATGCACGCATAGTACCAGCGAAGTCCATTACTATACCTAAGTACTAGCTCTACTTAACCAGGTCTATGCCATTAACCAGACGTCTTTTGTATTAGCTCGAACGATCTCTGTAGCTTTTTTGATGTAATGTTGCTGTAAGCATTAAGAGATAAATATAACAGGTGTACACCGTGTAGTCAAATATCTATATACATGTTGAATATGTAGCCAATTTTGTGACTGAACGTTGGATTATGGAGACTGCGGCATGCTTACCTGTCGAGGCAGCTGGCTCCTAGCCTAGCTCTTCATAAGATCCTACTATTAAACAGTCCTACAATTGTACATAAAGAAGCATATTTTTTGCACCACCACTCCAATACATCCTATACAGATCAGTAGAGACATTGTTATTACTGATATGGTCCACGTGGAATAAAGATTGAGCAAAAAGAACAAATTGACGTGAATTTTAATTTTGATCGGTATAAAGTTGGAGGGGGGGGGGGGGGGGGGGGCAGCCGCTGCAGCAGAAATTCGACACCGCACATATTCTTTACATGCAGACGCGATCTCGGCAGACGAAACAGTGCCTTGCCCTACCGCCTGTGTCAGGTGTTGGGGCCCGGCCCTGTCTTTTGTTTGTCCTTTTTTAATTGTGTTTTTCAATACTGCTGCATGCAATCCTCTATAAATTATTAATCTAAGAGATAACAATAGAAAAGGATAAGCATGGACAAACAAGGTGGACAAAAAAAACATGTGCACTGTGTTCATGCAAGCAACAATGTCCTATATATTCATTGCAGTGTCTCACTCTCAGCTGGAGTGCTCCAGAGCAGAGAGGCATCATATATTTGATAGTGTTGCTTGAGCACAGTGCAGATGTAGTTTTTTTTTTTTTTTTTTTGGTTGTTTTGTTTTGTTTTTTGACATAGCTGTTTATGCGTGCACCAGTGAAATTATCACCTTTGCAAGATTTCTTTGCAGCTCTTGTGCTCAGGAGCACACTCCGCTCAACACACTATGCCACGGGAATGGCATTTCGTTCCATCTTCAAACTTGGAAGACCTAATGAACATTGTGTATTCTTCAGTTAAAAGGGGGAAAGAATGAGTTCTTTTTTAAACAGCAGCATTGTGAAGCCTAAAAAACCTATATACATGAATAAATAGCACATTTTGAAGCGTGACGCCACACCCATTTATAAACATGTAGCCTCTCATGGTAGCTATTTGTGGGGAACATATTTAAACTGTACATACAAAGCGATATTTAGTATTGTTTTCATTTGTGGTCAATATTTTCACACCTTGTGATTCCCAAACCATTCGAGTTTCGAGTTTAAAAGTTTGTACTGATTTTTGTATGTCTTAATGAGTGCTGCAAACCTACAACATATAAACTGAAACAGGTGTCAATAATTGTGTTGATTCGACTTGGAATGACCCACCTATGAAATAAATGATTTTTAATAAAGACGTGTGTGTATGTATATCGCGCCAAATGACAAAATATCTTTAGTTTCTGGGAACAGTAAACCGTTTCTTGTCCGCATTGCAGTGTTATGATGCCATTCTGAATGCGCCCTATTAGAAAACGTAATAACAGCGTTACGTCAGTTCCTTCGGAGTGGGAGAGCAATAGAGGGAGAAAAGTACACACCACTGTAATGGCTGGTGTCAACGGCTACAAAGATAGGTACGTGCGTGAGAGATGCAGTTCAAGCATGCATGCTATAGGACGGTCATGCAAGAATATACTCGTGCTCACGTGCATGTACACATATGTCTCTTTCACTGTATTATGTTTACTGCCCACACGTCCCCATACCGACCCCGTTGTGAACGCATTATGACTGACTTCAATCGTTATACCGCCCTATAACTCACTCATGCATCACAATGCGTCACTTGACGAATCTCAGCTCGGATATCGTATACGAGCAAATACAAGACAAACCGACGACGCGGCTCGGGTTGGGACAAGCTGCGTGGCGTGGATCGACTCAGTCTTTGCAATT
Organism: Ephydatia muelleri; assembly: GCA_013339895.1. Classification (NCBI taxonomy): domain Eukaryota; kingdom Metazoa; phylum Porifera; class Demospongiae; order Spongillida; family Spongillidae; genus Ephydatia; species Ephydatia muelleri. Next base: position 1,669,657 of record JABACO010000002.1, on the reverse strand, counting down.
ACCAGCGGAGGAGGAAAGATCGCAGTTCGTCATGAGCCAAAGCAGAAAAAACTATACGTTTTGCATGCCATCTGTTCCAGCATCTAAAACACTTGCATGTATCAAAGAAAAACGGAAGCAAGTCGCTGGAAGCAGTTCAAATGTAGAACTCGGGCTTAATTTACAGGACCTAGCGGCTAAACACAGCGATTGGCTTCCATTCCGCGTGAAAGTGATCAAAAAGAAGACCTCTGACAGTCGATGGAGTCACATTGGTGTGGGAGAAACGTACAACGTCTATTCGGTCAAAGAAAACGATAAGACCGTTACGTTTAGTGATTCCGGCGGGGGAACGTTCACGCTACCCTCGGACGCAAACATCGGTTGCGCCCTAGTGTACTCTCTCGAGCCCGAAAATTTTGAAAAATGTACAAGTACAGCGGAGTATACTTTCAAGCGAGTCTCTGACATCATTAGGGCACAGCCGATACCTAAAATAATCTGTGCTACACGAATGGGCACGGGGAAATCCGTCGACTCGGCAGTCGTGCCCGGAGAGATCCTGGGAGTGTCAGGCGTTCAAAGTGACAAACGGTGCCTACACGTTTACAGCTACACGCTGGAATGTGCCAAAGTACTTGACTGGGAGTGTTCGGGGAATTTTACAACGAACCCTGCCGACGTCCAGCTGCCTTTAGCACAGGTGATTACTGAACTGAGCGTAACGTTTCCGTGTAAAGTGCAGCTCTTTCCATCCAGCGGTAACCAGGAGGTCGTTTTACCGCGAAATGCTAGTACTAGCATCCTTTGTATGAATGCACCTTCTGAACTAAGCGTGATTATAGCAAGCAATAGCTCGGAACAGCATGAACACCACCAGCTGCTCAAGATTCCGGTCACGTCAGACATTGAAGTTGCGGTAGTCAAGATTTGCGGGAAAGAACTTCTTGAGTTAAAAGCGCAGTCGTTGAAACTCCTGCATAAAGAAGACCGCCTAAAGGTTATTGAATCACGCGCCCCAGTTTCTCACGGTACAACAAAAACTCCATCCGCACAGACGTACATGGCTTTGCACGACTCCGCTAAAGCTCCGACCGGTGTTGACAGCATCTATGCCAACACAATGACCTCAGCTGCCTCGGAGAAACTCAATAAGGATGCCGGTCTGGCAGAGGGTAATATTGTCACGGGCGACACGTCACAAGTACCGCCGCCCACCTATCCTCGGGTATACGTACCAAACGCGACAACTGGCAACACCAGTACTTCTTCATTTTCCACCGCTTCCTCTAAAACCATAAGATTGACATCTTGCTCACCCCAACACAAAGAGAAAGAACCTTCATCGGACGGTGCACTACATTCCGCAGGTATGTGCCTCTGACGGGAGAGTATTATAAATCTTGCCATGCGAGCACTGTTGATATTAAGAAAACAATTAGGCAGCGTGCACGTGAGGCATGTATATCTAGCACTACACGCAGATCCCAATCAAGGAAAATGTTTTGACATTATAATGTACAATGGTTTTTAAACGCGTAATCATGCAGTCAAAAACTACAAACTAATTGACAACCGACCTTGATAACCAATTGAAGTAGTTATTAATTGCATACCGAAAGTAAGTGATTAAGCCGGAGGTCGGAGATTATTTCGAATAGTGTTTAGACCAAATTATGTATTTATTTATTATTAATTAACCGAATTCTGAACAAGTCATATTTAATCGAATCGAGTCTTGAATTTGGTTTGATAATAAATTCGGTTAATTAGAACACACCTCGAAGTTTGATGAAAGTTCGTCGAATTCTATTAAATACGTTTTCTTTTCTTTTTTTTTTTTCATTGCCAGGACCACTAGTTTGTTGTACGGTACACTTGCATGCATTGAAAAACATCAATTATTACAGTGATTTTTTAAAAATACATAATTACTGAATTGCCATGCCTACAAGGCCCGTCACTTGTAGCAGTCATTGAAGAACGATTAAAATGCAAGAGACTGTCCCGGGATTCGGCCATAACCCAAATGTCCGTTTCGGGTGACTCAACCGGTGACTGTGACATTGAGACCCTCAAAATCAAGTACATCGAGGTGAAAGAGGACTTGGAGAAGTGCCAGAGCTTGCTCAGAGACTACCGCGGTGCTTTGACAGCTACGCAGAAGGACGTTGATGACCTCAAACGCAACGTGGAGTCAATATACTCCCGGTTAGCGGCTTGCGTTAACGAACACGAGGGAGAACTCAAAATCATCATTGAGAAGAACAAGTCACGACTGGACACCTTTAGTTGTGACGAGGTGAGTCATTGATCCAGTGACGCTACGATGATAAGAGTATCGAGAGATCAGCAATGTATAGCACATCTCTGATTCTCTCTCTCTCTCTCTCTCTCTCTCTCTCTCTCTCTCTCTCTCTCTCTCTCTCTCTCTCTCTCTCTCTCTCTCTCTCTCTCTCTCTCTCTCTCTCTCTCTCACATCATCATATTGCATACCTACACCCAATTAACACACACCGGTGCAACTACGCACACTGTTACACAACTCACCAACGCACACAAAACTCAAAAACGCGCGCATCAACTGACACACACATAACAATGGACGTCACATATGATATACAACCACAGGTACTGCAACTATTGGATGCCTTAGGCTTGTCCCAATATAAAAAGAAGTTTGTGGCTGAAAGGATCTCCGGAAAACTTCTACTTCAGTGCAACGAGAAAGTGCTGGAAAAAGAACTGGGAATAAGCAACAAGCTCCATCGGTTACAGCTCATGACGGTGATTGAGGGGAAGGACTGCGCTTATTCCATTATCACCAAAATGTGATTTTGGAAACTGCGAAAGCCACGCTGCACTTTTATTACTATAAGAAACATTTTTCACAGTACTGTACACCGTATATTTATCCATTACTGTTGGTCAGTTTAATAAAGTTACTATAGACTACAAAGGGAATACACAAAATGTTAATGATGCCTACACTACATCACATTTGATAGATGCTACGGGCAAGGATGGCAATGGCATTAGCTCGTACCAGGTGAAGGTTCAGCCGCGCACGTAGAGTTCGGTAAGCTCCACTGACTTTGCCTTGGAAGAGCAAGTGGCTCATCGGGAAGCTAGCTTGGAGATAGACTCCAAAGCCTCCTTTCGCCAGGCTCCATACAGGATTTAACCACCAATGGTACACAGGTTCATTGCATTTGCCGTCATTGGAACAGAGCTTTCTCTGCTCAGCCGTCCATGCTGTTATCACACTCGCTTCCAAAAGAATTGTGGAATTAAGCGGGGATGTGGCCGACAGCAAAAGGTCAGCTAGACGGGTGTGGCTGTGATTATTACTATTGACACCGGTCCATCCACTGTTTAGTATGACAAGAGTGAAGCGCAGTTAGAACGAAATAACGAATGATGCAGATGGAGAATAGAGACTGTTTACCATTAATTAACGCAAAACACTAAACCACACCCATTGCCGTTGTCGTGGCAACGTGCTCAAGCGATGGCGAAAACAGATTTGGAGCGGATCGGGCTGTTTAGCGAGACAGGCTACACGACAATTGGAGATCCATATGTCTCCACAAACAGCAGTAAGTTACATGTAGCTGCCCTGCCCCGTACGAGCTGAAGTCTGCGTGATGAAGTCAGATATCCGTCCTCACACTTTACGTACTGTATACTTGCAGAGCCGTTCAATGAAAGCGCATCAAAGGGAAAACAGTTCATCACCATTAGTACCAAGCCTAAAACGGCAGATATGACTGGTTACTTCGGCAAAACATTCGACAGGGTTATGGAGGTGAGACTGAACTATACAGTGATAATCTCTGGTCACACAATCTAAGCGGTAAAGTGCACCTATATGTATTGTATACTACTTCGTCAGCGCCTTGCTAATTGCAATAGCATTAAAGCCTAGCATCGCTTAGAATATTAAATGTGCTGGGTACATGTACTGTTGTGTATAACCCAATTCACGGGCACATACTGCAGATCTGAACACACACATACACACACACACACACACACACACACACACACACACACACACACACACACAACGCGCGCACACATCATCCCAAACCAATTACAGCGCAATATTTATATATGGGATCGTTCTGCTAAAAGGGATCTAACGCATACGTTATAAAATTAGTACACGCAATACAAATACGTTGAAATGTATGGCTAATTAAAAATTCAGAGCCTTGCAACTCAACGGCAGCTACTACGATTTTCAGTGCGTAGGAAGCAATGTGTAGAGGACATTTCAGACTTCTACAATATCAAAATCTTGAAAAAACATGCCCTAGGTCCCCAGTCATGATGATCTAATGTGCCTGTGATGTGGTGATCGTGAGCGGATAACGGAGGGGTAGAGATTGATGACGTGGAGACGTGATAGTACGATGTAAGGCTGAGGCCTTGTCACATTGTAAGGAAGAGACCCTCGCTGTCCTTTTTTTCTTCGTAAGGAAGAAAGCTTCACTGACCTTGTTTCCTTATAAGGAAGAGACCCTCACTGACCTTTTTTCCTTATAAGGGTGAAGCCCTTACTGACCCCATCAAAATCAGGAGACGGCAGAGGATGGAAGAAACTAAGAAGAACCTTGGAAAGGCATGGGTGCCTAACAGCGGAGAAAAGAAACCGTAAGATACAGTAGACCAGCCAGCCATATACCTATTCACAGACCTTAGCATGAAGATGGGAGGGGGCTGATCATAGCATGAAGATGGAGGGGCTGACCTTGGCATGAAGATGGAGGGGCTGATCATAGCATGAAGAGGGAGGGGCTGACCTTGGCATGAAGAGGGAGGGGCTGACCTTGGCGTGTAGAGGGAGGGGCTGACCTTGGCATGAAGAGGGAGGGCTGACCTTGGCATGGAGGGAGGGGCTGATCATAGCAAGAAGAGGGAGCTGACCTTGGCATGAAGAGGGAGGGGCTGACCTTGGCATGAAAAGGGAGGGGCTGACCTTGGCATGGAGGGAGGGGCTGATCATAGCATGAAGAGGGAGGGGCTGATCATAGCAAGAAAAGGGAGGAGCTGACCTTGGCATGAAGAGGGAGGGGCTGACCTTGGCATGAAAAGGGAGGGGCTGACCTTGATATGAAGATGGAGGGGCTGACCATGGCATGATGAGGGAGGGGCTGACCTTAGCATGACGATGGAGGGGCTGATCGTAGCATGAAGGAGGAGGGGCTGATCGTAGCATGAAGGAGGAGGGGCTGATCGTAGCATGAAGATGGAGGGGCTGACCTTGGCATGAAGATGGAGGGGCTGATCATAGCATGAAGAGGGAGGAGCTGACCTTGGCATGAAGATGGAGGGGCTGATCATAGCATGAAGAGGGAGGGGCTGACCTTGGCATGAAGAGGGAGGGGCTGACCTTGGCATGTAGAGGGAGGGGCTGACCTTGGCATGAAGATGGAGGGGCTGACCTTGGCATGGAGGGAGGGGCTGATCATAGCAAGAAGGGGGAGCTGACCTTGGCATGAAGAGGGAGGGGCTGACCTTGGCATGAAAAGGGAGGGGCTGACCTTTGCATGGAGGGAGGGGCTGATCATAGCATGAAGAGGGAGGGGCTGATCATAGCAAGAAGAGGGAGGAGCTGACCTTGGCATGAAGAGGGAGGGGCTGACCTTGGCATGAAAAGGGAGGGGCTGACCTTGATATGAAGATGGAGGGGCTGACCATGGCATGATGAGGGAGGGGCTGACCTTAGCATGAAGATGGAGGGGCTGATCGTAGCATGAAGGAGGAGGGGCTGATCGTAGCATGAAGGAGGAGGGGCTGATCGTAGCATGAAGAGGGAGGGCTAGCCTTGGCCAGAGGGGCTGATCATAGCATGAAGAGGGAGGGGCTGACTTTACCATAGTTTCAGGATAGAGTATCAAGTGGTTCCTCTTCCCTCCTACACCCGCAGTTCTGGGACAGGCAGCCATTATGGTACCCTCAGTGGCCCCGTGGAAGCCTTCAGCGCCCTATCCAAACCAAAGGAGATGGGCGGGTCCCCAGGAAAGAACTTTTTGACCTCACCGGGCAAGAAGGGAACAGGATTTGGGTATGTGGGTGTGGTGAACTCCTCCCATCTGCTCACACACACACTCACACATACACATTCACACACTAATGCAAATACACTCGCACACACACACCCACACGCAAACACACTCGCATGCAAACACACACCCATATCCTCACATTCATGTGCATTCAATTTATGTGTGGGTGTTTCTGAATGAGCAAAACATTTTTTAAACGGTCATTATACTATATAATTCTGCAATTTTTGGTATAATTGTAGAGAAAACAAATTAATCAGGGATCATTTTGATTTGAATTCTAACGATACCACAGAATATTACTTTTAAATGTTGTGCTATTCAGAAAAACCCAGTATACTTCTCACACATTCACACTGCACACACAGACATTTGCACACTTATACACACACACATATGTTCACACACATGCCACGCACCATAATTCACAAGACAGCCCAACTGCGCAAAGACACATCACACGTTGTTTTGTAAAAACCAAAGTCTGCAATGAATGCTTGATGGAAGATAATGTACTCTCCATGCCCATCACCTTCCCCTCCACTGCACCTGCAGCTACACAGGGATCACAATTGGACCACTACCGAAGTATGCTTCTGAACCCTACGACAGAGCCAAGGAATTAAAGAAGGTATTGAACACAAATGATTACAGCAAGAGTTTTTGTTTTTTATTTTAATCCGGGGAGGGGGGGAGGGGGGGGAGGGGGGAAAATGCCATCCCCCTATGTCAACAAGTGAACAAAGTGATGATGTAATGCTTGCCTGATGTTCATGATGAATTTTGTCATTCACAAGGATGTGTCGATATACTTTACCTGAGTGAGGAATGCAATCGGATTGCATTATGTAATTGCATGTAATTATGTAATTGTGTGTGTTTTGTGCAATCTCTCTCAACTCTATTCCCTGATCTGGAACACCTGGCATTGAAGGAGGAAGAGTCGAAGAGCAAGACTCTGCAGAAGGGAGCTCCCTTCAAACTCAACCTCCACCCGAGGGACCATTTTGACGATAACCCCTTCCATGCTGACAAATGTAAGTCCTCAGGGATATGTGTGCCATGTGTTGTGTGCCAGGTGTGTGAATGTGTGTGTTCCACTGTGTGTATGTGTGTGTGTGTGCCACGTGTATGAATGTGTGCGTATGCATGTGTGTATAGGTGTGTGTGTATATATGTGTAAATGTGTGTGCGTATGTGTGTGTGCACATGTTTGCATGTGTGTGTGAGTACATGGGTGCATGTGTGGCACATGATGGGGTAACTAGACCAGTGAAAGTACAGCAAGATGCAGACTATTGGTTCAGGACATTTCACAATATGTCATGTACACGTCCTTATATGGAGCATATGGTTTTCGTGCCCTCTCCCTAGCTGTGCCTCCTTATAAGGATCCAGATGTCCCCAAAGCCAAACCAAAGCCATTCAAACCAAGCTCTCCTTCAAAAAGAGTACGCCATCTATTGTACAGTACATGCATCTGTCCTTTACGTGTGTGTGCCTGTGTGTGTGTGCCTATGTGTGTGTGCCTGTGTGTGTGCTTATGTGTGTGTGCCTATGTGTGTGTGCCTATGTGATGTGAATGCTCATGCATGTACGTTGGAGTCCATTTTGTGTGCATGTATGTACGTGTGTGCTTGTGCAAGTGCGCATGCATGTGTGCAAGTGTGAGGATGGCATGTGTGCAAGTGTGAGGATGGCATGTGTGCAAGTGTGAGGATGGCATGTGTGCAAGTGTGAGGATGGCATGTGTGCAAGTGTGTGAGGATGGCACTTCTGACATATGTACAGATAAGCATTGTTCCATTTCCCTTCAATGTTCCTTTCATTTTGGTGCCTTGTCCAACATTTTAACTGACCTAGCTTCTCTCTCCCTCTCCCCATCCACTGGCTCCTCCCCCTGCGCTAGGACGGTGGGTGCAAGGCGGGCACATTCGACCCCTACCCCTCTCACTCCGTTGATCCGTATGGCCGCCCGAAGGCAGGGGGGACAGCAGCAAAGAAAGAGGTGAAGAAAGGCCCTTCCTTCAAGCCAATCCCAGGACCCAAGTCCACCCCAGTTCGATCCACCATGGAGCAAAGCATATACAAGTAGGCATTCAATGTGCCCGATACATGGATATGTGTGTCATCAGTGCACTTACAATGCATGCATCACATTTGGGATCGTTTCCATGAAAAGGGTCCTACCGCATGTTTTTTCAAGATTTAAAAAAAAAATTACATACTACTGTAGAAGTCAGAAATGTCCTCTACACATTGCTTCTTGCACAGAGATTGGAGTATCTGTCATGGAGTTGTAAGGCTCTGAATCTTTAATTAGCCATACATTTCAACACAAGTGTTACATTTCTATTGCACGTACTGGAAATTGTATAATGTATGCGCTAGGTCTCTTTTCGCAGAAACGATCCCATTTGTACACATTTTGGTGCGAAACTTTGTGTGGGGTACATGTGCAAATGTGTCTAGGTGTCTACATGTGCATGTATGTGTGTATTGTGTGTGCATATGTATTCATTGCTTGTACACACTGCATTCCCTTGTAAAATAAAAACACACCTGGAAAAACAAACACACTGCCATCGACAAGGTAGTACATGTGTTTACAGCACCCAGATGTGTGCAGTGCATAGTTTCCCCTGATTACTTAGAAGTGTTGAACTTTTGCACAACAAATGTTGTTAGTGCTGTCTTCACCCATTCGGCTATGGGTCATGCATCCCTTTTCTTCCTCCAATTCCTTCCATTACATGATTTCCCCCATTCTTATTTATACAATTGCTTTTCTCTGTGAAACTTTAATAACCATTTCTACACTTCCTTTTCTTTTATTTGCTTCTCTCCCCCACAGGAAAATGAACAGCACAAACTTCACATCAGTCACTCCATCATCTTGACCATATATGGGGACGCATTATACTGAGGTGTAAATTATGAGTGTTGCAATTAGTGACAGAGTGTGATGCCTGATGTGGTGTTTGTGTTTGATACCATACATTACTTACACATAATTGATAGAACTGAGGCCCAACACCAGATATTCAATCTATGCTGGGATGCGTTCAGAGTGAAATTGAACAACAATGGCAGGAAAGAAGTGAAATTCAATTTCAATAACACTTAATGAGAATGGGTATGTGGGTTCAATGGTGCAGTTGGTGGGGTCAGGATGCAGGAGGCGGAGTTTAGGCACAGGAGGCGGGGTTTAGGACACAGGAGGCGTGGTTTAGGACACAGGAGGCGTGGTTTAGGACACAGGAGGCAGTGGTTAGGGTGCAGGAGGCGGAGTGTAGAGTGCAGGAGGGGTCAGATACCATAGTTTGTCCTGACAGGTCTTGCAGATGTCTCGATCCCGAAGGAAACCTTTCTTTTTGCAAACACAGCACACCCCTCGCCTCTTGTGTATCGCTCTCCTCTCCGGTTCACCTTGTTCTAAATACAGAAGTGAAACATCACAGTTAGGTAAAATCATGGCTACTCTACATACAACTATCTATCACATACTTAGCTGTGGCAATTGTTTTTGATGCTGAAACATATTTGCATGAGGCCCGGATGTTAATCCCGAATGAAGCTGGCTTCGTACCATTGTTTGGACAGTACGAGAATCTCGTCAAAACTTTAATGTAGTATCTGAACTCTACAACAACTGCTAGACACAGTCTGCCTCGGTAAATGCTGGCTACCACGAAGCATCACTGCCTAGTGATCTTGCTCTCAATCTGAAAACATGTACCATATTATGGCAGTGATCTGAAAGGACTGCTGCACAGCTGGCATGTTGCACAGCAGACAGCCATGTTGCACAGCTGGCATGTAGTGTAATGCACAGATCTTCCCACGCCAAGAGGGTATCTCCCAAATACCTTTGATACAAAGCTCACGTCCTTACATGTATGTACACTCTGCAAGTGTGTGAACATCCGGTGCTTGTAAAGCTTCAGTACCATGCCATGTAGTGGTGGCAATGGAGCACCTGGCTTCAGTAAGTGAGGGAACGATTTATAATGCCCTTAACCTGCTCCCTGTTGAGATCATCCAGTGAGCTTGGCCAAGCAATGACACTGACAATACTGACGTGTTAGCCTTTTTTTGGCAACCTGATCAACTCATTTGTCCACATGGCGTTGCAGCCTTTACTCCGACGGAAGCTCATATAACCTTCATGCATAAGCAACAAGTCTAGTAATGAAGAGTCCTTCCATGTATATATAATTATATGCCCAATGCCTTCACTGAATTGCTACACCCTTTTGTGGTTAAAGGATGCTCCTGGTGGCATCTTCTTACAACAACAGCTTCTTTGTGTTGCATGTGATACAGAATGAAGTTAGATAACCAAACACCAGGTTGCTACCTCTGTGGCTGGAGATGCCACTACTGGTATTCTCCAAACCACAACAGCTGCCCTAAACCCTGGCTGTGGTACTAATGAATGATAAACTGTGTAAAAAAACTATCAATAAACAGAACAGTGTTATGTGGCTTGCATGTGTGTTTGGACCACCACTGGTATGAGCGTACATGTAGGCCAGACCAAAAGCATAGCTGATGCATCCATCTTCACACTGCAATGCATGAAACCAACGAGTGTCTAGAAAGAACAAACATCAACAGACCCTCAATTTGGCAACAATGTTACCTAGTACCAGAGGAGACCTCTTTGATGGGCGCAACATGAATGGACCGAACATTTCTGTTAGAATTTCGAGCCAACAACTGTGCATACTAGACCAAGATATTCCAAGGTCCATATGTCATCCAGTCAGCCTGCCATTGTCATGCATGCAGGGTCTGGATGCTTGCAGGTCTCATGTGTGCCCATAGTGCTGCCAATACAATCATCGTAATAACTAGGTCCAACCTTTGAATGACCTAAAAACCAATGGATCTAGAGAGCGAGCACTACGCCAACACGACTACCATCATTGTCCACACTTAACTCTTTCATGGGCAACAGAGCAATATTGCGCCACAGGTGCTACACTAAAGCCACTCTGTTTATCTAAACAGTTAACACTTAGCAGTCAACAACATAGTGATCAGTTGTTTCCTGGTCATATAGTGCAAGTTGTTTGCTAACTATGTTTTCCTGCAACACGCAACACTTTTATTTTGCACAACATGTTTAACATAATAATTGGCTTTGCCCGCGAAAGAGTTAAGACTGCAAGTAGCTGCAGCTTGGCCATGCAGTGACTAGCACCAGACCACTGCTCCTGCTGATAGTAACTTAACCTAATCACCAGACCCCAACTTCTAGACCACATGTGCCTGACCCCAGGGACACTTTGATGACATCACTCAGCCTCACAGTGTCCACGTCAAAATAGAATAAATGTAATAAAATGGCCATACAAGTGGGTGTGTCTATTTTAGGTGCCCAGCAGTAAACACCACAAAGAATGGAGGAGCACTCACAACACCATGCTTAGATAATCAGTGCTTTGTTGTTTATAAACGACTCAACCTCATACCTACAATCCAAGGGGGAGGGGGGGGGGGTGTGTCATGTCAACAATCTGTTACACCTGTATCTGAGTGAGTCCTCAACCATTTGAAGCAGTCTTCATCGTGTGCTGAACAAATCAAAGTAGCTTTCAGGTAGCTTTGAGGTGCTTGCATGCACACATAGTGTGTTAACTTATGATAACATTTAGTTGTCATGGAAAGTTTGGCCCACCTCGCTCCCCTTCCAAACTGGTCAGTCTGGCCATTTCTCTATTGAAAAACCTGGTCTGGTACGTGGGACACAGAGAGAGAGAGAGAGTCTTCTCATGCAAAATCTGAAACCCCTACAAGGCGCTGTACAGATAAGCTTCCTCTACTCTCAAGCTAAATCTAAGTCCGTTGAGACGGACATGAATTGCCCCTAGGCTGTGGAGCTCCCACTATTGCCTGCTGTGCTCGAACAGGAGGACCCAATGGTAACCACGGACTGAATAAAATTTTCAGTGACGAAACTCAGTGACAGTTACTTTGAACGAGGTATGTTTGTCAACAACTGTTTTAATTACATTCATAAGTGCGTATTACGGGTCCCCCCCCCCCCCCCCTTGTACACATTTGCTTCCAATGGGACGTGACAGTTCAACCCTTCCCCTTCCCCTTAACTTCCCCTTCCCCTCTCATTTACGGGATAAAAACTAGCTGCACGCCAGGGCCCCAGACCACCAGTGCTGGCATGCCACACCCCGACGTAGTTTACTCGCCTCTTTGCATTTCGTCGGTACCGTCTCCGTCACTGTCCCTGTATCTGGAGGCGATTTTCATAAGTCTCCTGACAGCATCGCTCTCGTTTGGAGGCGGCTGGCGTTCCCACCTGCCGACGCACTGCACCGCTCCACCCTTGACCTGAGCATGCGCAACGACCGCACACACTTCCGCTGTCGACTCGTGCAGCGTTGGAGTGATGTCTGCTATGGCATTCGAGGGAGCGATTGAAGGACGGTTCTCCTCTTCCAAAAGGGGCGGGCGCGTCGCTTTCGGGCGTGGAAGCAGTCCTTTGGCTTTGTGTGTGCGTGTGGGGGTATATGTGTGCGTGTGTTATGTGTGTGTTTGTGTGTGTGTGTGTGTGTGTGTGTGTGTGTGTGTGTGTGTGTGCGTGTGTGTGTGTGTGTGTGTGTGTTTGTTTGTGTGTTTGTGTGTATTTGTGTGTTGTGTGTTTGTGTGTATTTGTGTGTTGTGTGTGTGCGTTGAATGTGTTTGTGTACGTGTGCGTGTATACAATTATGTACTATAATCGTGCGGGTAACGAGTTGTATCAACAAAATAGGAGGGCTGACAAAAAAGGGAAGAGAGAGGAGATCTACTCACTGCATTCATTTCCGTCGCAATAAACCTGCATTTTGAAAGGTGGCCGCGCGGTTGCCTAGTCCATTTTGTGCATGAGGTAATATCAAACTGCTAGTCCATAATTTAATTTCCGGCTGTAAGCTACCCAAATTAGTTTCGATCATTTTTATTTTTACCACAGTGTCAATGCTTCATAAAATTAGAAGGACGACTAATGGTACCGATGCATGCACGGAAATTGAATTTTTTATTTGTTCGCCAGCCTCTCCCTCCCGTACCTCAGCACAGGAACCAGAGGATTGGGGAGGAGACTAAGGGTGTCCAGAAACTGTTTGGCGTGAAGTGGATTCAGTTCATTGACAGTGGTGGTCAAATTCAATACCATAAAATTCTTACTCGTGTACCCGGAGTTGTTCTGAATTTGTCACAAGAACCTATAAACAATTGTTTCATTAAAATACAATAGACAGGGTTCGTTCATACACTTTTTGAATCA
>JABACO010000002.1:1641310-1651310 GCA_013339895.1 Ephydatia muelleri | reverse complement strand
GTGGCAGGGGAGGAGTAGATGGGTGTGGCAGGGGAGGAGTAGGTGGGTGTGGCAGGGGAGGAGTAGGTGGGTGTGGCAGGGAGGAGTAGGTGGGTGTGGCAAAGGATGGTTCTATGAGTAGCGCAGGAAGTGAGTTGATTGGTGCAGATAGGATTAGGCTTACATATGATACATACAAGATATGGTAATACTATTGGACACCAAAAGCACAGTCAGCTACCTTGCAACTGAACAGGTGTCATTTATTAGACAGCAAAATGGCACATACAAGAGAGACCAGCTCAACAACACATATGTTGTAAAGACAAAATCCAAGAGACAAATCATGATGGAAATACATACAAATTCTACTACAACACCAAAATGGACACAACGAGAGAGAGCCACACAATGTAATAGCATTTAGTTGACTACTTTGCCATTCCACAGTTCTTGATGACCACGGGCTTTGAGGTGTCTCCATCTTCTGACCCGACTGCCTCCATCTTCCTTACCACATCCATCCCTTCCACAACTTTCCCAAACACAACATGTTTCCCATCCAACCTTGATACAAAGAAAAATAGCAATCAAACTAACCAAACAGTACAATGTAGTCTAGAAATGGGGGGAGGGGCAGTCAAATTTAAATGATGGGCAACTCCCCCAAACAGTACTGTCCTTCGTACATGACAGATTCAGACTAACGCACAAGAAAATTGATCAAATGGATCTTCAAAAGCCTGGGGTAAACCTGGCACAATCTAGTCTCCTATGAAAAGCTGTTGAATGATCAGGGTACCTCTTAGTGGCATACCATGATGTCTTCTCTGTACAGATGAAGAACTGGGATCCATTCGTGTGAGGGCCGCAGTTTGCCATAGAGAGAGTTCCAGGACCAGTGTGCTTCAGCTTGAAGTTCTCATCCTGGAATGTTTCTCCATATATGGACTTGCCACCAGTGCCTAATAATGGGGGGGGGGGGGGGGGAGAATGTTTAACCCCTTACACACTTGTAAGCTTGACCTAAACCTAGTCATAAATGCCTGCAGATGACATTATCTGTCTACTTCAAAGAATAGCCCCTGATAGGGTACACACACATGACATTAGCTTTTAGTTACAACGTTTGTTGCACCCTTTCGGTTGATTCTCAAACCCTTCCTTTCCCCCGTGCGGCACCTTGAACAGCACACGTGATAGTTTAACCTTCATAACTTAGCACATTCTTTGCTCCACTCCTCCACACACGCACACGTTAGATGTACTGAACTCACCGTCACCATTGGTGAAGTCACCACCCTACGAAAGGCGAGAGAACAATATCAAGCTAGTACCGGACATGGTTGCCAAAGTACCTGGCACATAAATTGGGGTATTATGCGATGGAAAGCAGAGCCCTTGTATCCAAATCCTTTCTCTCCAGTACAAAGGGCACGGAAGTTCTCTAATAGGATAGAAAGATCCAGTTTACGCGGCACACAGCTATTGCTAGACCAATAGTGCGCGTGTAAAACTGACCAGCGGTCTTTGGGACTACATCCGAAAACAGCTTCAAAAAGAACAAGCGTAGCACCATGACCAGCTACGCAACACTACCTACCTCAATCACCACACGCCCCACGTCTTTCCCACCAATAGTGATATCAAAGAAGACCTTCGGCTTCGACATATTAGTTGAAATGATACGGCTGCCTGTATTCCTGGAATGTGCAGTTACGCATGCGCATACCAGCGACTGCTAAAAACATTGTACCGTTTAAACTTTAGGTAAGATAAGATCTCGGCAGCAACATTGGCATATGATATGTAACGCAACGACTACGAAGGCTCGATCGATCACGCAATGGATTGATGGAGTATAAATTGTTTACTATTGATTTCTACGTCATGTTGCAAGATCTGGTCTTCTCTTTTTAACACGTATACGAGAACAGGTCAATTTTATTACCGCTATTTTGCGGAAGTCACTTGTAGTTGGAAAGTCTCTGATATAAAACATGTCACGGACTGAATTGCATAATAAAATAATTGTACAGGGAGGCAATGGAGAATGTCATGCACGCACCTGTCTATGTCTAGAGACTCATATCAGAAACTGAAATCAGCGGTCACCAGGAAATTGATTAGTCTCGTACCCAGACCCTGATTCCCACAGCTGCGGGTGGATTACATCACCGCTACGGTGATGTAATATGTGAAAACATGGGTCTGGGTACGAGACTAGAAATTGATGGTGTTCAAAAAGACATCCTACAGCATGCGTTCCATTGCTAGTGTAGTGCGGTTCGAATTTGTGTTGAATTTATAAGTACTAATGGTTCGGAGTATTTAGACTTACACCTATGAAAAATGGTTACTCTTGAATTGTATTAACTAACCGCAAGTTATAAAACATTTGCCACCTCATTTTTACGTGTAGAAAGGTTGTAAGGTGCAAACTGTGCAAAAATATACATTGAAGATTTCAGTTCGGGAAAGCAAAACACAGCTTCCATTAACATGTACACAAAATCTATGTTTTCTGACCTAATTACTGTATTCCACTTTTTTTTAATTGAGTCTTAACGAAAAATTGAGTTGCCACCCTTTATTATGATTTGCAGCACATTGGTACATGTTTTCATGCCATTTGTTTTTTCCATTACATAGATTTTTCTAGTTCGGGGAGCCTATGAATAATGTATGGTTACCGGCGCCGACATCTTGACCTAAATGGTCATAACAGAAACACGGCCGGCTACATGTATGTACCTATACATGTTGCTTTATATCCTTGGTTAGAGCTACTAGCTGGTTCAAGTAGACAACGATAAATTAAAAGAACAGATCACATTGCACACTGCCATGAGGCATAACAGATATATTGTGTGCACACATGATTTCTGAATGTTTGGTCAGTCTTTATCGGCATGCGTTGCATGATTTATTTATCAACCATTAACTGACTTTTCAATCCATGCACATATGCGTGGGCGTACCGCAGGCTTTGGCACGCTGCATTATCAAACGTAGACTTACGTTATTTTTACTATTTAATTATACCAGATTTAAATGAATGTTACATGTGCACGTGAGCCAAAGTTTCGTCGTAGACGTCATGAATATCTTGCGTCATTTTTAAATACATTTACGAATAAATTTTACTAATTATGCGTGGTTGAAATTAATTTAAATGTCTTGATTTTAGTAAAAGGGTTTTTTTCATGCATATTATAATCAAATCAATGTTTGAAATTCAATGTGGAAAAAACAACAGGATGACCGCGTATGTATGGGCCATTTCTGGATAAGTAGAGACAAAACTTTTTTGTGTGCCTGAAAACTTTCGCTGAGGAGATTATTAATCATTTGCGCTCACTGTCCCTTCACTGGCGCATCCAGAATATATTACAATTGAAAATAGCAACACAAGACTCCGTGAGTTGAGCTATTGGGCGATGTGTGTTTAAACAACATATTTTCCAAAAAGGGTTTTTCTGCAAAAAAAATAAAAATCAACTCCATCTATAAAAGGATGTTTATTAACTATGAAAAAAAAATTAAAAAAATAAATCCATCACTTGATTATAAATGATACATTGTATATGAACAAATAAATACCATATACAACACACCTACATGTACTTAAAGTCTTTACGAAAGTGAAGACGACCTAGCCAGTAATGCCCTAGCGTTGGCCCTGACCAGGCCAATACTTAGTCTTCCATAAAGCCCAGACACCGCAGAAGACTTGGGACAGCCTGTTCGAGTGGCAATCCGCGTGGCGAGTCTGTCAAGACATCTACCAACTTCTTCTCCCCAACAACCATACATCTCCACTGATAAGGGGATACAGACCCAGCCCAGACGACTGCATTTTTCGTCGTTGGCGACATGCTTGCGAATTTCAGCAGCCGACGCAGCAGACCCAGCCATCACACTCGCTTCAATCCATCACTTGTATTTATATTTAAAGGCATTCCTGCACTAGCAAGCCTCAATTGGGTGATCCTAATTAAATTTAATGTGGGTCGATCTGTTTTGCCATTGCTACACTGTAGTGTAGAAACGCCTTTAAATATATAATGTAGGACCTCACCATGGCAGTGATTGATTGCATTCAAAACAAGAGCCACACATAGAGATTTTCAGGACAGAAGATCGCAAAACATATAGCAGCTACAGTGCAATCACGATCCTTTGTCGATCATTGTCCAGCAACACCCCTCTCTCTCCCGTGACTGGGTCCCACCAGGACAATGGTGGCTCCAAAGAACCCCACCCTCCACAACCTCCCCTCGCTGTCCGTGCACATGGCGTCCGAGATGCCCACCCCCTTGTCGTGGAAGTCCACCAACACACCTGCCTGTTGGTGAGGCAGCTGCTCACGTCATCAAAGTTGAAGGACCACAGCTTCCTCAGGCCGCTGTCCATGTGGTACATCTTGGTGTTGCCCGGGCTCCAGGCCATTCCATTGGAGATGCACATGTCAGTGTGTGACTTGGGGAGGGGGAAAGGATAACATTAGGCAGTGTACCTGTGTGCATGTGAATGCGTGCACATGTATATATGTGTGTGTATGTGTCTTTATGTATATGTATGTGTGTACATGAGTTTGCTTATTTTTGCAAAAATTAATGGGCATCACGGCAATGAGGTCATAACAGACACCTTGATGATGGAATAAACAAACTGCACAAGATGGGAGAAGGTGTACCTCCATGGTAGCAGTACAGAGTTCCTTGGCTGGACACAGGTTCCCCTGGAGACTTCTCATAACCCATGGTGCCACACCATAGCCTCCCCCTGGAATCACACTTGCCGTCGTTCATTCTGTTCTTTGGGTAGTCTTCTAGCTAGGGGGGAGTGGTCCCATGATGGTGTAGTACACACACTCACTAACATTGTGACATGCACATGCATTCTATTAAACTGCTGTTGTGCAGGTTTGTACAGACCACTGATCTGATGTACCTACTCTCTGTGCACTTATCCTCTGTACAAGTATTCCTTTTGACAACTACTCTTGGCTGGGATGCCATATTGCTGCACAAATGGAGAGGGAAGTGGAGACATCAATGGTGGAAGGGGAAGGGGTTAATTCTTCCCCTTCCCTCCCCTTTCCCTTTTACCAAGGACCATGGTCATTTCCTCAAAATTAGGCCTCCCTCCCCTCTCCTCCTCCACACAAGAAAGGTAAATGAACAAAATTGTTCTGTAGACATAACAACCAATCAGCCTTTTGTGGTGACCACAGATAACATAATGGCCTGCCTGTAGATACCTCTGACACAGTAAACAACAATGATTTAAATTAGAGACAATAGGAAATCTACAAAAATATTTTCTTATGTTCAGGATATACAAAGTCTTATTTTCCTTACATGTGAGATGCTACATTAATCTGTTCCCCCTCATCCCCAGTTCAAACAAACATTAACAAGGTGACTAAATAGCAGCTAATAGAGCTGTTACTTTAAATCATCAAAGCATGGAGCGAGATAACTGAAACATGATGGGGAGGAGGAAGGGGGAGGAGAGGATACAAGGAGGGGAAATGGAGGGAGAGGGGACATCACACCACTCGCATTCCACACCTCCCCTCCTCCCCATCACCACACCACTCACAGTCCACACAGGAATGATGTCATCAGGAGTCCTGGTAGCCATGTTGAGAGGCCTGTCAGCCATCAAGGTTGGTCCATGTGTGAACAAATCAGAAGAGGGCTTCAAATAGAACAACAGCCAGCCTGTCTTGGCCAAAGTTAGGCACATGGGTCAAGAATATCATTATCTAATGATGGGTCACAGAGGGGTCATATGTGGCTTACCAAAATATACAAATACACCCACACACACACAGTGGACAGGGAGGGGCTCACAGGGTTGTGGTCTCAAACACTTGCCCTCCTTCAGCAGATGCCTCTCCAAGCCTCCCTGGTAAGACTCAAGGGAATAGTGATACGAGAATAGCTTGCACGTCTGTCGAGGCACCACCTGCAAACAAAGAGTGAGAGGGTTAAATACAGCAGGCTATATCAGCATATGCTGAAATGTATAGCAGTGTTGTGCATTAAGTAGCAGAAAATAGGATTCTGACACTATAAGTAGCAGGTGATGGTTATCTAACCCTAACCTAACTGCTGTAGCCATTAGCAAAGGCTGGGATGCCATATTGCTGCACATATGGAGAGGGAAGTGGAGACATCAATGGTTGAAGGGGAAGGGGTTAATTCCTCCCCTTCCCTCCCCTTTCCCTTTTATCAAGGACCATGGTCACTCCCTCAAAAGTGGACCTTCCTCCCCTCTCCTCCATGAACCCTCCCCTTCTCCACACAAGGTACTATGGTTACCAACAAGGATGTTGTTTCCACATAACAACCAATCAGCCTCTTGTAGTGACCACAGATAACATAATGGCCAAACCTCAGGGCTGTTTTATTGCATTGAATCTGTGGGCACTCACTACTACTACAGATAACAAAATGGCCTGCCTACATGTAGATACCTCTAGCACTGTAAACACCATGATTTTATTTAGAGGCAAGAGGCCATCTACAGAAACATTTTCTTATGCAAAGTGTTATTTTCCTTACATGTGAGCTGCTACTGTAATCTGTTCCCCCTCATCCCCAGTTCAAACTTCTTAGCCCAAATACAGTTCCCATGCTTACATCATGATGACATCACCGTTGAAAGAAACATTGACACGATGCTACATCAAAGCATAGAGTTAGGTCACTGAAACATGATTGGGAGGGGGAGGGAGGAGTGGAGAGTGAGAGGGGGAGATATGTTATCTGTGCGTGTTATTTGTGTGTGTGTGTGTGAGTTGTGTGTGTGTTGTGTGTATGTGTGTGTGGTTTGTGTGTATGTACGTGTGTGTGTGTGCATCATAATGTGTCCCCTTCTCCACTGATCCCTCCTCTCCACTCCACCCCACCTTTAACAAGGACCCTCTTCCCTTCTGACCCTCCCCCTAGCCACCTCCTACACAACAGAACTGTGGCCTATTAGGTGATTCACATTCACCATGGTTACCATATAAGGACCAAGGTCACCCCCTCAAAAGTGACCCTCACCTTCTCCACATAAGAAAGAGAAAGGTGAATCACTATGGTTACCAACAAGGATGTCATAATAACCAATCAGCCTCTTGCAGTGACCACAGATAACATAATGGCCTAACCTCAGGGCTGTTTTATTGCATTGAATCTGTGGGCACTCACTACTACTACAGATAACAAAATGGCCTAACCTCAGGGCATGTTTGCTTGTGCTGTGTAAAATTTTCCTCTAGCAATCTCCTTGGATACCAAGGAATTCGTAACTTTACAATAGCGAGTGTATCGATCTTTTGAATCTTATAAGGTGTTAGCAGTCTTTTAACTGTGATGTCATGTGTTTTTGGATTTGAAATTTACAAGAAGGATGTGATGGGGAGGAGGGGAGAGATCACACTGCTAAATGTCCACACCATCCCTTCCTCCCCATCACCACAACCTCCCCTCCTCCCCATTACCAAATCACTCACAGTCCACAGAGTAATAATGTCTTCAGAAAAGATGAAGTACATGTATGTGGTAGCCATGTTGACAGGCCTGTCAGCCATCAATTGTGTGTGAACAAATCAGAAGTAGGCTTCAAATAGAACAAGAGCCAGCCTGTCTTGGCCAAAGTTAGATTTTTGGATCTTGAATATCGTTACCTAATAATGGGTCACAGAGGTCAGAAGAAAAGGCTGTCACAACTTGCTCATGTTTAATTCAAAAGTTGCTCTCCCAAAATACACACACACACACACACACACACACACACACACACACACACACACACACACACACACACACACACACACACACACACACACACACACACACACACAAACACACACACACACACAGTGGACAGGGAGGGGCTCACAGGGTTGTGCAACAAGGTCTCAAAACACTTCCCCTTCTTCAGCAGATGCCTCTCCAAGCCTCCCTGGTAAGACTCAAGGGAATAGTGATACGAGAATAGCTTGCACGTCTGTCGAAGCACCACCTGCAAACAAGGAGTCAAAGGGTTAAACACAGCTACAACATGCAAGCCATATCAGTGGTATGTTGAAACGTATAGCAGTGTTGTATACAATAAAGTAACAGGAGATAGAAATGAACCCCTTCTCCCTTATGCCACTATTCTCAAGTTGAGATCACTGCTTGACGAGACAGATATACTCAAGACTAGATTGATGCTCGTATCTCCACTCTCCATCTCCACTCTCCATCTCCACACACACACTATCTCCACACTCTCCTCCCCAGTCTATCCTGCCTACCCCATCTCTCCTCCCCATTCCATCCCTCCTCCCCACTCCATCCCTCCACCACACCTCATCCCTCCTCCCCATTCCATCCCTCCTCCCTTTCCATTCCCTCCTTTTAACCAAGGACCAAGGTCACTCTAGACCTCAAGGGCGTGGGGGAGAGGAAGGATAGGAGTCCCTCCATTGACGTGAGCAAGACAGACCCTGTAAAGCACAGTGAGGTCGTGAAGCATTGGTAGAGTGCCTGCTTACAGCTACTGCCTGTCTGTGTTATTTGTGCGTATGTGTGTGTGTGTGTGCATGTGTGTACATGTGTGTGTGCATGTGTGTGTGTGGTGTGTGTGCGTTGTGTGTGTTGTGTGTGTGTGTGTGGTGTGTGCGTATGTGTGTGCATGTGTGTGTGTGTGTTGTGTGTGGTGTGTGTGTGGTGTGTGGTGTGCGTGTGTTGTGTGTGTGTGTATCATAATGTGTATGTTCCGCGCGATATGTAAATTTGCGCAATTTTGAAATTGCGTTGTGCAATTTGAAAATTTTGGAAATTGCGTACTGATTTCGAAACTGTCCTCCAATTTATTAAAAATTGCCACCCAATTTCAAAATTGCATTGACCACACCCTTCAGCCCAACCCACTGTAGACCACACCCCTCACCCTGGCAAAGGCAATATTCTGGGTGATGTTGTTTCTCTGTGCCCAGGTGAGGCACTTCAGGTGCTTGTACATGTGCTCAAACCACCAAAACTTCTCAGCTACTCTGACTATCTCCTTGCTGCCCTCCACCTCCAGAGGGTCCCCGTGGGAGAAGAGACCCCCACTAAACCCCAGGTTGAACGTGAACCCCGGGACATAGCTGCCAAGACCCTCTTGGACACCCACCATTGCCTGGTGATCCCAAGGAGGAGGACGAGAGGGAATTTAGAGGAAGATGATAAAGATGCAGTAAATAGAACTGGTCTCAAATAACGTCACAAATATGAGACCAAACCCTCTGACCACACCTTCTACACAGCAACAAACATCTCATTTTTTCCTATCAATTCCGGACCATGTCAAGGTCTAGAAATGGTTCCAACTATATTTGTTCGAAACCATCAAACTTTTGTAGCAAGAGGAGAAACAAAATTATGCAATTATCATTTCAGACCATGCCCGGGTTCCAGGGGGAGGCTATGGTGTGGCACCATGGGTTATGAGAAGTCTCCAGGGGAACCTGTGTCCAGCCAAGGAACTCACCATGGAGGTACACCTTGTCTCATATTGGTTGGTTATTGTATTTATTTATTTAGTTTATCCCATTGTCATGGCGTCCAGTATGACCTCATCACCATGATGCAAATGCATAAATGTGATGCCCATTTGCACAAATACTCAAACACACACATATACATACGTCAAGACACATACACACACATATACAATAAACACATGCGCCCACATGTACAGACTTGCACATGCACACAGGCACATTGCCTAATCTTGTATGTCCTAAAACCTCCTACCCTCCTCACACACACACACACGCTAACCCGAAAGGTCACTGATGTGGGTGTCTCGAATGGAATGGCCTGATCCTGGTTATGAATGCACGCACTGTACATGCATATAGCAGGGCTGCATGAGCATTGCATTCTGATGGGGCAGCAAATTAAAATGCACCTTGATACACCATCCACACTTACACACACCACTCAGTCCACACCCTCCCATCACCACCACACACAGTCCACAC
>JABACO010000002.1:1583587-1630096 GCA_013339895.1 Ephydatia muelleri | reverse complement strand
TTTGATATCAAATACCATACATTACTTACACATAATTGATAGAACTGAGGCCCAACACCAGATATTCAATCTATGCTGGGATGCGTTCAGAGTGAAATTGAACAACAATGGCAGGAAAGAAGTGAACTTCAATTTCAATAACACTTAATGAGAATGGGTATGTGGGTTCAATGGTGCAGTTGGTGGGGTCAGGATGCAGGAGGCGGAGTTTAGGCACAGGAGGCGGGGTTTAGGACACAGGAGGCAGTGGTTAGGGTGCAGGAGGCGGAGTGTAGAGTGCAGGAGGGGTCAGATACCATAGTTTGTCCTGACAGGTCTTGCAAATGTCTCGATCCCGAAGGAAACCTTTCTTTTTGCAAACACAACACACCCCTCGCCTCTTGTGTATCGCTCTCCTCTCCGGTTCACCTTGTTCTAAATACAGAAGTGAAACATCGCAGTTAGGTAAAATCATGGCTACTCTACATACAACTATCTATTGTATACTTAGCTGTGGCAATTGTTTTTGATGCTGAAACATGCATGAGGCCCGGATGTTAATCCCGAATGAAGCTAGCTTCGTACCATTGTTTGGACAGTACGAGAATTTCGTCAAAACTTTAATGTAGTATCTGAACTCTACAACAACTGCTAGACACAGTCTGCCTCGGTATATGCTGGCTACCACGAAGCATCACTGCCTAGTGATCGTGCTCTCAATCTGAAAAGGTATACCATATTATGGCAGTGATCTGAAAGGACTGCTGCACAGCTGGCATGTTGCACAGCAGGCATGTAGTGTAATGCACGGATCTTCCCACGCCAAGAGGGTCTCTCCCAAATACCTTTGATACAAAGCTCACGTCCTTACATGTATGTACACTCTGCAAGTGTGTGAACATCCGGTGCTTGTAAAGCTCCAGTACCATGCCCATGTAGTGGTGGCAATGGAGCATCTGGCTCCAGTACCATGCCCATGTAGTGGTGGCAATGGAGCATCTGGCTTCAGTACCATGCCCATGTAGTGGTGGCAATGGAGCATCTGGCTTCAGTACCATGCCATGTAGTGGTGGCACTGGCTTCAGTAAGTGAGGGAACGATTTATAATGCCCTTAACCTGCTCCCTGTTGAGGTCATCCAATGAGCTTGGCCAAGCAATGACACTGACAATACTGACGTGTTAGCCTTTATTTGGCAACCTGATCAACTCATTTGTCCACATGGCGTTGCAGCCTTTACTCCGACGGAAGCTCATATAACCTTCATGCATAAGCAACAAGTCTAGTAATGAAGAGTCCTTCCATGTATATATGCCCAATGTACATCATTTGTGCATGCACATGGTTGGGGTGGGTGTGGTCCTGAAGCAGTTGCCATGACCACCTGACAGGTAGGTAAAGCCCGTAAATCAATGGACGACCATGATTGGCCCAATGACTTCACTGAATGGCTACAAACATAAATCAACGCCAGGATAGAATGTGGTCACCCTTTTGTGGTTAAAGGATGCTCCTGGTGGCATCTTCTTACAACAACAGCTTCTCTGTGTTGCAAGTGATATAGAAAATGAAGTTAGATAACCAAACACCAGGTTGCTACCTCTGTGGCTGGAGATGCCACTACTGGTATTCTCCAAACCACAACAGCTGCCCTAAAAACCCTGGCTGTGGTACTAATGAATGATAAACTGTGTAAAAAAACGATCAATAAGCAGAACAGTGTTATGTGGTTTGCATGTGTGTTTGGACCACCACTGGTATGAGCGTACATGTAGGCCAAGACCAAAAGCATAGCTGATGCATCCATCATGCATCCATCATGCATCCATCTTCACACTGCAATGCATGAAACCAACGAGAGTCTAGAAAGAACAACATCAACAGACCCTCAATTTGGCAACAATGTTACCTAGTACAAAGGAGACCTCTTTGATGGGCGCAACATGAATGGACCGAACATTTCTGTTAGAATTTCGAGCCAACAACTGTGCATACTAGACCAAGATATTCCAAGGTCCATATGTCATCCAGTCAGCCTGCCATTGTAATGCATGCAGGGTCAGGATGCTTGCAGGTCTCATGTGTGCCCATAGTGCTGCCAATACAATCTTCGTAATAACTAGGTCCAACCTTTGAATGACCTAAAAACCGATAGATCTAGAGAGCGAGCACTACACCAACACGACTACCATCATTGTCCACACTTAAGACTGCAAGTAGCTGCAGCTTGGCCATGCAGTGACTAGCCCCAGACCACTGCTCCTGCTGATAGTAACTTAACCTAATCACCAGACCCCAACTGTATAACCTTCTAGACCACATGTGACTGACCCCAGGGACACTTTGATGACATCACTCAGCCTCACACTGTCCACGTAAAAATTGAATAATAATTAAATAAACATAATTAAATGGCCATACAAGTGGGTGTGTCTATTTTAGGTGCACACCAAAAAGAATGGAGGAGCACTCACAACACCATGCTTAGATAATCAGTGCTTTTTTTGTTTATAAACGACTCAACCTCATACCTACAATCCAAGGGGGGGGCGGATTTCATGTCAACAATGTGTTACACCTGTATCTGAGTGAGTCCTCAACCATTTGAAGCAGTCTTCATCGTGTGCTGAACAAATCAAAGTAGCTTTCAGGTAGCTTTGAAATGCTTGCATGCACACATAGTGTGTTAACTTATGATAGCATTTAGTTGTTTGTTGAAAGTTTGGCCCACCTCGCTCCCCTTCCAAACTGGTCAGTCTGGACCATTTCTCTATTGAAAAACCTGGTCTGGTACATGTACGTGGGACACAGAGAGAGAGTGTGTGTTCTCTTGCAAAATCTGAAACCCCTACAAGGCGCTGTACAGATAAGCTTCCTCTACTCTCAAGCTAAATCTAAGTCCGTTGAGACGGACATGAATTGCCCCTAGGCTGTGGAGCTCCCACTATTGCCTGCTGTGCTCGAACAGGAGGACCCAATGGTAACCAAGGACTGAATAAAATGTTCAGTGACAAAATTGGTCCAGGTGGACGGGGGACCAAAACTCAGTGACAGTTACTTTGAACGAGGTATGTTTGTCAACAATCTGTTTTTAATTACATTCATAAGTGCGTAATACGGGTTCCCCCCCCCCCCCCCCCCCCTGTGCACATTTGCTTCCAATGGGACGTGACATTTCAACCCTTCCCTTTCCCCTTCCCCCTTCCCCTTAACTTCCCCTTCTCTTCTCATTTACGGGATAAAAACTAGCTGCACGCCAGGGCCCCAGACCACCAGTGCTGGCATGCCACACCCCGACGTTGTTTACCTCTTTGCATTTCGTCGGTACCGTCTCCGTCACTGTCCCTGTATCTGGAGGCGATTTTCATAAGTCTCCTGACAGCATCGCTCTCGTTTGGAGGCGGCTGGCGTTCCCACCTGCCGACGCACTGCACCCCTCCACCCTTGACCTGAGCATGCGCAACGACCGCCGCTGTCGACTCGTGCAGCGTTGGAGTGATGTCTGCTATGGCATTCGAGGGAGCGATTGAAGGACGGTTCTCCTCTTCCAAAAGGGGCGGGCGCGTCGCTTTCGGGCGTGGAAGCAGTCCTTTGGCTTTGTGTGTGCATGTGGGGGGTATATGTTTGCGTGTGTTGTGTGTGTTTGTGTGTGTGTGTGTGTGTGTTTGTTTGTGTGTTTGTGTGTATTTGTGTGTTGTGTGTGTGCGTTGAATGTGTTTGTGTACGTGTGCGTATATACAATTATGTACTATAATCGTGCGGGTCACGAGTTGTGTCAACAAAATAGGAGGGCTGACAAAAAAGGGAGGAGAGAGGAGATCTACTCACTGCATTCATTTCCGTCGCAATAAACCTGCATTTTGAAAGGTGGCCGCGAGGTTGCCTAGTCCATTTTGTGCATGAGGTAATATCAAACTGCTATTCCATAATTTAATTTCCGGCTGTAAGCTGCCCGAATTATTTTTTTAATTTTTACCACATACGCACAGTGTCAATGCTTCATAAGACTAATGGTACCGAAGCATGCACGGAAATTGAATTGTTTATTTGTTCGCCAGCCTCTCCCTCCCGTACCTCAGCACAGGAACCAGAGGATTGCATGGGGAGGAGACTAAGAGCATCCAGAACTGGATCTCAATAATAAAGCATTCAACTAGCTAGGTTTGGTCTTCTGTTTCTGCTGTAATGCTACGCATGATTATAACAATGGTTCTGAATGTGGCTAGCTTTAACTTCATCTACCACACACTCCCCTCCACTTCAACTCGGTCTCACCATAGATTATATAGACGTGCGTACCCGTGGTACGTACGTCTATACATGTATAATCCAGAGGCGTAGGAACGTAATTAAGATTGGGGGGGCCGAAATTATTAGCTACAATTTTTATTGCCAATCACGTAGAGGGGGGTGGGGGCAGTCCACTTCAGGTCCGATATACGAAAAGTGGGGGGGGGGGGGGGGGGGGGGGGAAGTCCACTTTTGGCACACAGAAAATACGTTATCGTTAATAATACACGGTTTTGCTAACCGTTACAGTATTACAGAGCGCGCGTAATGAAGTAGACGTAATATGGTGACGTGCGGTTAGGATACTAAGTACCGGTGAGTTAAACTAAACTAAAGGGATAACATTGGGGGGGGGGGGGGGGGCCGAAGTATATGTCGGCCCCTCCACCTATAAGATTAGGGGGGCCAAGGCCCCCTCTGCCCCCCCCCGGTTCCTACGCCTCTAAATCTATGGTCTCACACGCACACTAGCCCAGCTTCAGGTGATACGTACACAGCACCAAGGCTAATCTCGGTGCCTAGACCTTACATCACATCACCGGTACGTGAAAATAAGGTTTGCATGGGAACGAAGTTGTTCCGAGCGCTTCGAAGCTCCAATCAGAAAGCAGGCACGAAATCTAAATTACTGGTTATTGTAATCAAGATGGAATCACATAACCTGAGATAACCTACTCTGGTTTGGGTTATCGCGAGCTACGTTTAAAGCAGTGAGATCGTTCATAGAAGGAAGATATGTGTTCCTTACGTTGAAGTGGAAAGTCATTATGCTACGCAGTCTTGCCTTCCTCCATTCCTGACAGACTGGTAGAAAAAGGAAGAGGCAGCTTTCATGGAGGCTCAGAATAAGAGTGAACCTACCCATGTGTGTTCCTCCATCCCTCCTCCATCACTCCACCATCACCCCACCATCACTCCTCCATCACTCCTCCATCACTCCACCATCACTCCTCCATCACTCCTCCATCACTCCTCCATCATCACTCCATCACTCCTCCATCACTCCTCCATCACTCCTCCATCACTCCTCCATCACTCCTCCATCACTCCTCCATCACTCCTCCATCACTCCATCATCACTCCATCACTCCTCCATCATCACTCCATCCTCCATCACTCTGTTCCTCTTTCAGCGTAAATCGAGCAGCACAAACATGCCAAAAACGATCCACCCACTGCTGGCATCAGAGATACCTCAGGAGGAGCGGTGAGGAAAGAGAGGAGAGAAAGGGAGGGAGGGAAGGAGGGGAGAGGGAGGAGGGAGGGAGGGGAGAGGGAAGTGACCATGGGGACAATGATTTTCACCGATAGCTCTAATATCCTCCAGGAAGTCTGTCTAGATCAGCCCAAGCAAAGTGTGTTAGAGAGGATAGAAGCAGAGCTCACAGCTAATTGAGAAAATGGTATATGGCGATGGGAGGTAAGGGGTGTGGCAATGGAGGGTAAGGGGTGTGGCAGTGATGGAGGGAGGAGAGATGGACATACAGCTGGACAAGTCCCCACATGACCCTATGAGTATCTCGTGCCCTGATAAAGCATACTTGAATCCATGGGTTATGTAACACTTGTGTACATGGTACATTTCTAGAAAGAGGGAGTGCCTTCTACCTAGGTGACAGCTGTGGCAGCTGATCACAAGGAGACAGCAGAAGCCAAACAGATAGTCAAGGAGAAGAAACTTCCAGTGAGCATTAGTGTGTGTGTGTGTGTGTGTGTGTGTGCATGTGTGTGTGTATGTATGTATGTGTGTGCATGTGTCTGTATGTGTGTGTGCATGTGTGTGTATGTGTGTGTGCATGTGTGTGTATGTGTGTGTGTGTGTGCATGTGTGTATGTGGGTGTGTGTGCATGTGTGTGTGTGTGGCAGGTGTGCTTTTATTGTAATTAGCTTATGGGAGGTGATTTGAATCACTGGTTGAACCACAAATTGTGCTATTCTATTCATGTGCTATAGTCCATCGGCTTCCACTTCGCCATTTGGATATTTATACTTTTCAAAAACAGCACAAATGACATCATTGAGACGTGCATCCCATAGTTTTCCACAGCACTGAGCATTTTAGTTCTGGTGTAATCACATCTTTTGTGATCAGTGGAAGTGTGTCACTGCACTACCCATTTTTGCGCTCAGCTTACGTCACTCAGACCCTGTGCAATGTTGAGTTAGGGCACATCACGTGTTTGCTCTACGCCATTCGCTGAAATTGTGTTCGTACAATTATTCCTACGTGCGACCTGCCGGGCCACTGTAGTAGAGTCTGGGTACGGGACTAGGGCATCTCAGGAAAGATGTGGGTGTGGTGATTGCATGTGTGACACACACACACACATGCACACACACACATACACACACATATACACACACATGCACAAACACAGGGCAGTGTAGCCCACAGTAGAAGCTGAAGTTGGTCCATGTGTCTTAGACTGTCCATATCACACCACCTTTGATTCACCAACATTCTGGTGACCTGGACAGAATTGAGTACTGCCTCTCTTCCCTTGCTGCTGTATAGCTGTCCACACACACACACACACACCCCTCCCGGTCACAACGCCAACTGGTTAAAGTTCATTGTGCACTCTGCCACACCCACACCACACCACACCACACCACACCACACCACACCACACCACACCACACCACACCACACCACACTACATACAACACTTGAGTGGGGGCCAGACAAACATTTAGAGGGGTGTGCCCACACACACCCTCCTTCCCTTAGAGGCTGGACCCACACACCCTCTCCTTCCCTTAGAGGGGTGGGCCCACATACCCTCTTCTTCCATTAGAGGGGTGGGCCCACACACCCTCTCTTCCCTTAGAGGGGTGGGCCCACATACCCTCTTCTTCCATTAGAGGGGTGGGCCCACACACCCTCTCTTCCCTTAGAGGGGTGGACCCACACACCAGAGGGGTGGGGCCACACACTCTCTCCTTCCCTTAGAGGGGTGGACCCACACACCAGAGGGGTGGGCCCACACACTCTCTCCTTCCCTCAGAGGGGTGGACCCACACACCCTCTCCTACGATGACGAAAACCCTTCTGGGATAAAACCTCAAAGCAGGAAAAAACACCACTCCTACACCACAATACAAAACGTCCCACACAGTTCTGCCTGGGCTCTTGATCCACAATCTCCCATCATCATGGGCTATCTTGTTGTCAAGGAACCTTCCACTATCTGACCTGCCAGCAAGAAAATACCAAACCAACAGAAAAGTTTGCATCACGTGCACAACACTTAGATTGACTATTCCAAATGCACACAATCTTTTATATACCCCCAACCACGTGACCATGTCTCGCGCTATACAGCCAGCCAATCCCAAGTGGGAGGAGCTGAGTTTCCGTCTAATTCGCTATGCTCAACCGACAGAAACATGTCTAGTTCATCAGACCCTACTTACGTGTAGTGGTGATGTAATCCACCCATGACTGCATAACATTGGGTCTGGGTACGAGACTAAGGCATGTCAGGAAAGATGTGGGTGTGGTGAAGATGTAGTGCGTCAGTTGTGTCAATGGTATTGACAACATAAAGGGTTAATATCACAAGTATTGCATGAGGTTAGGGACATTAGAAGTTATTAGTATGGTTTAGTAATTTTTAACTTCCATTTTGTTGTACTTTTAGGTGGAGACAATCCCAGCCCACCAGATGCCCCCAGCAATCCATCTTCATTGCCAGCCAGAGAGAGTGCAACGTCAGCTTTTGAAAATTTTATCCCATGTGATCTTTGGTCTTCCCCTTTTTGAATAGCCATTGGACAGTTTGTGTCAACCGTGAGTAGGGAAATCTGTGTCCTTGTATTGGTGCCAATTTATGATGTTCACTCGGGACTTTGTGGGTGTGGCAGTGAGGAGTAGATGGGTGTGGTGGGGAGGAGTAGATGGGTGTGGTGGGGAGGAGTAGATGGGTGTGGTGGGGAGGAGTAGATGGGTGTGGTGGGGAGGAGTAGATGGGTGTGGTGGAGGGATGGTTATATGAGTAGGGCAGGAAGTGAGAGTTGATTGGTGCAAGTCATATGGTACATACAAGATATGGTAATACTTTTACTTTTGTCAATTTGACACAAAAGAACAGTCAGCTACCTTGCAGCCAGAGATTATCAAGTGTGATTTGATACTTGTACTTGCGCGTCGATGGTTTTGTTTACAGATATGTTACAGCATTTGCAGATGCTATTTATTTTTACTAAACGTCTCAAACACTGCGCCACAGCATTTAGTATGCAGAGCTGTGCAGAGTCTGCATATCAACCATATGCAGATGAGTATCATTGAAGTGTTCTAGAAATTATTAGTATGGTTTAGTAATTTTTAAATGCATTTTGTTGTACTTTTAGGAGACAATCCCAGCCCACCAGATGACCCCAGCAAACCACCTTCATTTCTATTGCCAGCCAAAGAGAGTGCAACGACAGCTTTGAAAAATTTATCCCATGTGATATTTGATCTTCCCCTTTTTGAATAGCCATTGGACAGTTTGTGTCAACTGTGAGTAGGGAAATCTGTACCCTTGTATTGGTGCCAATTTATACTCGGGACTTTAAAAACTAAGCAGTGAGGAGCAGGTGTGACATGAGAGGAGTAGATGAGTGTGGTTGGGGGAGTACATGGAGGTTCTATAAGTAGGGCAGGAAGTGATTTCATTGGTGCAGATAGAATGAAGCTTACATAGTTGGAATACTGATACTGTAACGATGGCAACAGCTGTACGCATGAGCAACACTACTAGCGACAGCCTGACGACAGAACTATCGAGAACTGTAGTGCCGTGTGCATTAAAGAACAATAGTTGGCTGGTATATAATTGAGTGTATTGTATGCGTAGAGTGAGACACTGTCATAAAGTTTGTAGTCTGTTTGGGACTGTGAGTGCGCTACAATTGGTGTCAGAAGTGGGATGGCTGAAGAAGAGAACATGGACACCTCTGGGGACCCGGTTTCTGCGGGAACAACCACTGTTGTTGAAAGGGTTGTCAGAATGTCGCTTCGACCGCCTCCACGCTTTGGCGCTAAAGGCGATTGGAAGCTGTGGTTATCAAGATTTGAAATGTATGCTACTCAGGCGAAGATTGCGAAGGATAGCTGGTCAAAGGAACTACTGTCGCTGTTAGAGGACGAGCCTTACCGCATGGTTACGCACCACGGGCTGGCTCAGACGGGTGACTATGACGCGGTATGTGATTGTATTCAGCGGTCTTATGCACCATTAGGTAGCGAGCTGGAGTGGCAGTTGAAAGTGCGCACGAGGGTGCAGAAAGTTGGGGAGTCATTAATGGAGTTCTGTGGTGCTCTGAGGGGTATGGCAGATAAAGCTTTTCCTGCGTGGCCAGCAGAACAATTACAGGACCTGCTGCGCAATCAGTTTATTCAGGGAGTCCTTTCTTCGTCGGTGCAACTAGCGCTAATGAAAGAAGAGCCAAAAACCTTGGACGATGCGTTGAAATTAGCCTGTAAGCACGAGATGGTAGAGACTGCACAGAAGCATTTGCAAATGTTGCGGCAGAAAGAAGTTGTGGCATCTACAGAAGGTGAGAGCTCTAATTCTGAATTACTTACAGCTACTTTACGCCGAGATAGAGAACGAAGCGAAGTAGAGACTCTGAGACGAGAAGTACAAAGGTTATCTGAGAAGCTGAAAGGTGGGCAGCGGGGAAGAGTAGATAATAGTGAAGAACGGGAGAAAACGGGGCCGGTGTGCTGGAATTGCAAGTCTCGTGGACACGTAAGAAAGGATTGTCCAAAGAATGCACACGGAAGAAGGCAGTTAAAGTGTTGGGAATGCGGTGAGCTTGGGCATGCTCAGCGTGATTGTTTGAAACGACGAGGTGTGGTGCAAGCTGTAAGCTCATCTATGATGATTCAGGGAGAGGTGGCAGGGAGACTAACTAGAATGCTCATTGATACGGGTTCTGGGGTAACACTAATCAGGGAAGATGTATGGAGGGATGTATTAAAAGGTGGAGGATATGGTTACCATCTAAAAGATCTTAACCACCCTGTGGTTACAGCAAATGGGCAACAATGGAACTTGTTGGGTCAAGTTGAGTTGCCTTTGCATATTGGTAGCATACATACTAACTTCCCAGTCTTAGTTGCTAGTCAGTTGACACAAGAGTGCTTGATCGGAGCTGATTTTCTTTCCAAGTTTAATTGTCAACTAGATTTAGGCGCTGGAGTACTTGTAGCAGGAACTGAGGCATTAAGCATGGAAACAGATAGGAAAAGTCGATCACCAGTTGGGGTTTGTGATGTGCAACTTATTGAGCACGTGGAGGTCCCTGGGTCATCTCAAATGCGAATTCTTGCTGCATGTAATGGTGGCCTGTGTGGTGTAAATGGTTCTGTATTGTTAGAACCCAATGTTGCATTCATGGAACGTCATGGCTTGATGGTGGCTAGATCTGTCTCATTTGTGAGTAAGGGGTCAAAAGAAGTACTTGTCCAGTTGCTTAATCCTTCTTCTTTCCCTATTGGTCTGCATAAGCAGGAGGTGGTAGGCACACTGCATCCTTTGGATGAACACAATAGCATGGCATGCTCGGCTGGAGTGGATACACAGGGGAGCCATAACACTAGTGTTCAGAGCATTGCCAAGCAGTTGGTCGATAAGGTGGCAGAAGGTGTTACGGACAATGAGAAGGATGAGTTACAACAACTGTTATTGAAGTATAGTGGTATTTTGTCACAATATGAGGGTGATCTAGGGAGAACAGATTTAGTTTACCATCACATTGTTACTGGGGACCATAAAGGAATTAAACAGTCAGGGCGTAGGTTGCCTTTTCATCAGAGGGAGGAAGTGAAAGAGTTGCTGGATGGCATGTTGGAAAGACAGGTGATAGAACCTAGTCAGGGGTCATGGTCATCCCCAGTAGTGTTGGTCAAAAAGAAGGATGGATCCACAAGATTTTGTGTGGACTTCAGACAGTTAAATGCTGTGACCAAGAAGGATGCACAACCCCTACCTCGCATTGACGAAACACTGGATGTCCTCGGGTCTGCACGGTGGTTCTCCTGCCTTGACCTTACAAGCGGATACTGGCAGGTTGAGGTGGCACCTGAAGATCGTGAGGAAAACGGCATTTGTTACTCCATATGGTCTATTTCAGTTCCGTGTCATGCCTTTTGGTCTTACAAATGCTCCTGCCACTTTTCAGCGTCTAATGGAGCGAGTGCTAGCAGGACTCCACTGGACCACATGTCTTATCTACCTGGATGATATCTTGATTTTCAGTGCAACAGTCCAACAGCATTTCACAAGGTTGCGAGAGATCTTTGATCGTCTGAAACAAGCTGGTTTGAAAATAAAACCCAGTAAGTGTTTGTTGTTGCAAAAGAGCATCAAATATTTAGGGCATGTAGTGTCAGAGCATGGTATTAAGACTGATTCAGACAAAACAAGGTGTATTGCTGATTGGCCTACTCCGTCCTGTCTGCAAGATTTGAAACAATTCTTGGGGTTAGCGTCATATTATAGACGATTTGTCCGAAATTTTGCTGCTATAGTTGCTCCTTTAGTAAAGCTTACTGAAAAGGGCCATGTGTGGCATTGGTCATCTGACTGTGACGCTGCATTTTTACAGTTGAAGGAACGCCTGGTAACATCTCCCATATTGGGCTACCCTGTGTTCAATCAGCCATTTATGGTGGACACCGATGCTAGTGGGGAGGGGCTTGGGGCTGTTCTGTCACAGTATGTATCGGGTGTGGAACGTGTCATTGCTTTTGCAAGCAGGTCCCTGTCTAAAGCTGAAAGGAAGTACTGTGCTACAAGGCGTGAGATGCTTGCTTTAGTATGGGCCATCAAACATTTTCGCCCTTATCTGTATGGCAGGCGTTTTACAGTGCGGACAGACCATGCTTCCTTGCGGTGGTTGCAGAGTTTCCATGAACCAGAGGGTCAAGTGGCTAGATGGCTGGAATGCCTTTCTGAATATGATTTTGAGGTGGTTCATCGCCCTGGTACTAAGCATACCAACGCTGATGCCTTGTCCCGTATGCCTTGCCCTCAGTGTCAGTTATCATTTCCGCAGGTTTGTACGATGCAATCGGATGTCTGGCTGCCATGTTGGACTCTGGATGAACTTGCTGAGGAACAAAGACAGGACTCCAGCATTGGGCAAGTTATTCAATGGATGGAAAATGATAGTATCCCTCGGGTATTTCCGAAGCACCTGTCTTCGCATACCCAAGCATTGTGGGCTCAGTCTTCATATCTGGTTTTGCAGAATGGGGTGTTATATAGGCGGTGGGAAGATGTTCCCTGCAAGGGGCTTCATAGAAGGTTGCAGTTAGTTCTCCCTCCTACTCTGGTCCCGGTGCTATTAGAAGCCTTACATAGTTCAATAAGGGGAGGTCATTTTGGAACTAGCAAGACCCTTGCAAAGGTGCGTGAGCGTTTTTATTGGGTAGGGCAGCGCAAAGATGTAGCTGCTTGGTGTTCTGGTTGTCTATCCTGTGCATCTAGGAAGCCTCCACCTGCAAAACTACGTGCACCCCTGCAGCTTGACCCTGCAGTACGGCCGCTGCAACGTGTGGCGATGGATATTATGGGGCCCTTACCTGAAACCTCGAGAGGCAACAAGTATATTCTTGTTATTGCAGATTACTTTACTAAATGGTCGGAAGCCTACCCAATACCTAACATGGAGGCAATAACTGTAGCTAAATGTTTGGTGAATGAATTTATTTGTCGTTTTGGTGTGCCTGAGCAATTGCACTCAGACCAAGGTAGAAACTTTGAAAGTAAGGTCATTAAAAACATATGTGACCTTCTTCAAATTCGAAAAACTCGCACGTCTCCATATCACCCCCAATCGGATGGGTTAGTTGAACGATTTAACAGAACATTGTTAAATTTGTTGAGCATTGCAGTTGTTGATGCTGAACGTGACTGGGATGTGCAATTGCCATTATTGATGTTTGCTTACCGTACGTCTATGCATGAGACCAATGGGGTAACACCTTTTGAGATGATGTTTGGGAGGGAGGTGGTGCTGCCAGAGCATTTGATGTTCAATCTACCAGTTAGTACTGAGCAGGTCCTGCAGGAAGGGGTCGAATATGTAGACTATCTGAAGAAAAGGTTCCAGCTGGTGCATCAGTACGTCAGACAGAATGCACAGAAAGGCATGCAGCGTCAGAAGACTGGATACGATCAGAAGGAGAATACGCGGTGTGTTTTCCGGAAAGGAGATCATGTATGGCTCTACACCCCTGCTGTCCCAAAAGGAAAGTCTCCCAAATTTCATCGACCATGGCAAGGACCGTATCAAGTATTAAAAAAAAGGGTGAAGTGACTTATGATATCCGACGTCTGGCGCATCCGCGAAAAAGATTAATTGTGCATTACAATCGGTTTGAAACCCTTTTTGCAGGCATCACCTCCTGGAGAACAGGAGCCAAGTGAGGAGGAGGAGGAGGAGAAGGAGGAGAAGGGAACACCAAGTGAAGAACAGGAGTCAAGAGGGGAGGAGATTAACAAAGAGCCACAAGAGTCAATGGCTGATTTACAGGATGAGCAATACATATACGTGGAAACTAGGAGGCCAGAGCCAGGGCCAGCAGTGGAGGAACATGTACCCACACCTCCACTTATAGCCCCTGCACCCCGTCAGCCTCCACAGCCACCTGCTGAGCCGGAATTACCTCAACCTGGAGAACAGTTGCGTCGCTCAACTCGGAACAGACATCCTCCACATTGGTATGGGCACATTGTTGTTCATTCTGCTCATACCCATACAAACTGTGAGGACACAGTTTCATTGGATGGGGAGCTGTGTAACGATGGCAACAGCTGTACGCATGAGCAACACTACTAGCGACAGCCTGACGACAGAACTATCGAGAACTGTAGTGCCGTGTGCATTAAAGAACAATAGTTGGCTGGTATATAATTGAGTGTATTGTATGCGTAGAGTGAGACACTGTCATAAAGTTTGTAGTCTGTTTGGGACTGTGAGTGCGCTACAATACATACAAGATATGGTAATACCAAAAGCACAGTCAGCTACCTTGCAACTGAACAGGTGTCATTTATTAGACAGCAAAATGGCACATACAAGAGAGACCAGTTCACAACACACATGTTGTAAAGGTTATGTACAAAATCCAAGAAACAAATCATGATGGAAATACACAAATTCTACTACAACACCAAAATGGACACAACGAGAGAGAGACACAAAACGTTATAGCATTTAGTCGACTACTTTTGCCATTCCACAGTCCTTGATGACCACGGGCTTAGAGGTGTCTCCATCTTCTGACCCGACTGCCTCCATCTTCCTCACCACATCCATCCCTTCCACAACTTTCCCAAACACAACATGTTTCCCATCCAACCTTGATATAAAGAAAAATAGCAATCAAACTAACCAAACAGTCCAGAAATGGGGGGAGGAGCAGTCAAATTTAAATGATGGGCAACTCCCCCCAAACAGTACTGTCCTTCATACATGACAGATTCAGACTAACACACAAGATAATTGATCAAATGGATCTTCAAAAGCCTGGGGTAAACCTGGCACAATCTAGACTCCTATGAAAAGCTGTTGAATGATCAGGACCTCTTAGTGGCATACCATGATGTCTTCTCTGTGCAGATGAAGAACTGGGATCCATTCGTGTGAGGGCCGCAGTTTGCCATAGAGAGAATTCCAGGACCACTGTGCTTCAGCTTGAAGTTCTCATCCTGGAATGTTTCTCCATATATGGACTTGCCACCAGTGCCTGGGGGGGGGGGGGGGGGGGGATTTTTAACCCCTTACACACTTGTAAGCTTGACCTAAACCTGGTCATAAATGCCTGCAGATGAAATTATCTGTCTACTTCAAAGAATAGCCCCCTGATAGGGTACACACACATGACATAGCAGGGTCACATTTGCACAACCTTTAGCTTTTAGTACAACGTTTGTTGCACCCTTTGGGTTGATTCTCAAACCCTTCCTTTCCCCCGTGCGGCACCATTATCACACAATTAACTTCAACAGCACACGAGATAGTTTAACCTTCATAACCTAGCACATTCTTTGCTCCACTCCTCCACACACGCACACGTTAGATGTACTGAACTCACCGTCGCCATTGGTGAAGTCACCACCCTACGAAAGGCGAGAGAACAACATCAATATCAGCTAGTACCGGACATGGTTGCCGAAGTACCTGGCACATAAAGTAGGGTATTATGCGATGGAAAGCAGAGCCCTTGTATCCAAATCCTTTCTCTCCAGTACACAGGGCACGGAAGTTCTCTAATAGGATAGAAAGATCAGTTTACGCGGCACACAGCTATTGCTAGACCAATAGTGCGCGTGTAAAACTGACCAGCGGTCTTAGGGACTACATCCGAAAACAGCTTCAAAGAGAACAACCGTAGCACCATGACCAGCTACGCAACACCACCTACCTCGAACACCACACGCCCCACGTCTTTCCCACCAATAGTGATATCAAAGAAGACCTTCGGCTTCGACATAGTTGAAATGATACGGCTGCTTGTATTCCTGGAATGTGCAGTTACGCATGCGCAGACCAGCGCCTGCTAACAACATTTGAATGTACTGTACCGTTTAACTTTAGGTGGGTCATCGAAGATAAGATCTAGGCAGCAGCATTGGCATATGATATGATGACGCAACGACTACGAAGGCTCGATCGATCACGCAATGGATTGATGGAGTAAAAATTGTTACTATTGATATTTACGTCTTGTTGCATGATCTGGTCTTCTCTTTTTAACACCGGATCTACGTGTACGAGAAGAGGTCAATTATTACCGCTATTTTGCGGAAGTCACTTGTAGTTGGAAAGTCTCTGATATAAAACATGTCACGGACATGAATTGCGTAATAAAATAATTGTACAGGGAGGCAATGGAGAATTTCATAAAGTCTTATGTCTAGAGACTCAACTTTCGCATATCAGAAACTGAAATCAGCGGTCACCAGGAAATTGATGGTGCAAAAAGACATCCTACAGCATGCGTTCCATTGCTAGTACATAGGGGTAGTGTGGTTTGAATTTGCGTTGAATATATAAGTACTAATGGTTCGGATGTATTCAAAACAAAGTTAGACTTACACCTATTTGAAAATAAATAAATGCACAGACATATATATCACATATTGATGTCCATTTCACTATTACACACGAACTTGCGCAAAACTACCCTAGCCTTCAAGCAAGTCCATTGTTGTAGCCAACCTAGCATTGAACGCACGGGCATTGGCTCGAACTAGTATGAGACTTAGTCTCCCATAGATGTTATTCAACATTGTAGTCTTTGAGGAATGGCTTTGAGCCACAAGTCGTGATGCGAGTTCTCCAGCCTGCAGTTCTTCCCCAAGCACCAAACGTCTCCACCACTAATGGTACACACTTCCACCCCAATTCGGAGCAGATTGTATCATTGCATGTGTGCTTTCTCTCTTCTGTTTGCCTTGCTGCTGCACCAGTCCTGCCACCACACCCGCTTCAGACAAAATGTTTGATTTAAGCGGAGAGGTGATGGACACATCAATGGCTGCAGGCTTACACCTATTTAAGAAAAATGGTTACTCTTGAATTGTATAAACTAACCGCAAGTTATAAAACATTTGCCACCTCATTTTTACGTGTAGAAAGGTTGTAGGGTGCAAAATATACCATTACATTGAAGATTTCG
The DNA here is from genome assembly GCA_013339895.1 of Ephydatia muelleri. Classification (NCBI taxonomy): domain Eukaryota; kingdom Metazoa; phylum Porifera; class Demospongiae; order Spongillida; family Spongillidae; genus Ephydatia; species Ephydatia muelleri. The sequence goes on along the minus strand of JABACO010000002.1, from coordinate 1,613,142 downwards.
GTTCGGGAAAGCAAAACATAGCTTCCATTCACATCAGTGTACACAAAATCAATGTTTTCTGACCTAATTACTGCATTCCACTTTTTAAAAAAATTGAATCCGAGGGGGGGGCAAGGAATATTTCTTAAACACCCATCGTCAGATTTCTTAAAAGGGTACCCACCACCCTACGCCCCTTTCTCACCCACGCGTAACCACAATTAGCACTAAAGAAACCACGTTACAATGAATACATAATACTGTGCAAACGTCAGGTACGCATTGCTTGTGTGGTTAGCAGATAGGCCGGTCTCCCTTGCACGACTAAACATAGCAAGTACCTTGATATTATATTTCAGACGGGTGCAAGGATCACAAGAGGCATATCCATATGGTGCAAAGCGTTCACAGTCCAGAGCCCTCAGCCCAGATTGTTCAAAGGTGAAAGGAAGCTGCTGCTGTTGCAATCCGTGTGCTGCAAATGTCCAGTTTTGAACGAAGGGCGAAGGCAAATCTGGCAAATACCCCCGACAGAACGGCTTAGGCAATCTATGGTTCGGCTCAGCTACGGCAACCGATTCATTGCAAGCAACGGCATTTGTAGCGCTCGTGCACAGGAGCCGCTGCCTCTTTTCTGCAGGTGGCTGCGATTGCTGCATTTTCTGCAGGTTCATCTCTGCGGTCTTCCGTTGGCATGAATCGGATTCATAATGCCGTTGTACGTTAACAATATGGTTGCTTTTTAAGCGCTTGCCACACCTATCACAATCCATAGTTAAACCAAATTAGTAAACTACCGCGAGAGGGTTAAATGTTAAATCGTTCGCTGCCTGTTTCACAAATGTCTAGCGATTGTTTATTGGATCTCAGCGAAGTCTTTTAGGTGAGAGAAATAGAATCATGCAACTCCCATGTAAATTCGAAGCGAAAGAAAAAAGATTAAAAAACACGAGAATTTTTCTTAAAATGTAATTTTAGCAGGGGGTACCACCCCCTACGCGCCTTTTTAAAAACCGTTATATCTTTTTTCTTTGAAGTCCGATTTTTATTTTGAAAGCAGATTCGTACTCCCCTCTTTGAACTGTACAATATTGGACGATGGGGTCCGTACAGTTTTTCTTGCCCCCCCCCCCCCCCCCCCTCGATTGAATCTTATTTATTACAAAATTACACCAAGAATAAACACAGGAAAAAGTTACGATGACTGGATCCTACTTAATATGGCCGTAGCAACACAACGAACGAGACATGTGTTTAAGCGACCATATAGTTCATAAAGAATGAATCTTAACGAAACATTGAGTTGCCACCCTTTATTATGATTTGCAGCACATTGGTAGATGTTTTCATGCCATTTGTTTTTTTTCCATTACACAGATTTTTCTAGTTCGGGGAGCTTTGAATAATGTATGGTTACTGGCGCCGCCATCTTGACCTAAATGGTCATCATAACAGAAACACGGCCGGATACATGTATGTACCTATACATGTAGCTTCACTAAATGATTATAGTTATGTTTATTAACCAAATTTCGAACCCCCCCTATTCTGGCCACATCTCCGCTGGGCAGGGGCGGATCCATGCAGTATTTTGGTAAGGGGCCGGGGTTCTCGGAATGTATACGAAAACGGAGGAGGGGGGGGGGGGGGGGGTCGAAATATAAGAACAGAGACGCGATTCGCCGAAGTGGCGCTCCAATTCTAATTTGATGCTTCAGAACCGTTCAAATTTGTCCAACCCCACGGGTCCGCTACAGCAACTTGGGTAACATGTCACTTATGCGGGCAGTCTGCATTTGAGAACAGCTAATTATAAACGGCTTTCTATCTTGACCACGCCAGCTATACATGGGTAAACTGCACTTCAAAGCATTCATTACCGCAGCGGTGCAGTCATGGGGTACCACCCCCTACGCGCCTTTTTAAAAACCGTTATATCTTTTTTCTTTGAAGTCCGATTTTTATTTTGAAAGCAGATTCGTACTCCCCTCTTTGAACTGTACAATATTGGACGATGGGGTCCGTACAGTTTTTCTTGCCCCCCCCCCCCCCCCCCCCCCCCCCCCCCCCCTCGATTGAATCTTATTTATTACAAAATTACACCAAGAATAAACACAAGAAAAAGTTACGATGACTGGATCCTACTTAATATGGCCGTAGCAACACAACGAACGAGACATGTGTTTAAGCGACCATATAGTTCATAAAGAATGAATCTTAACGAAACATTGAGTTGCCACCCTTTATTATGATTTGCAGCACATTGGTAGATGTTTTCATGCCATTTGTTTTTTTTCCATTACACAGATTTTTCTAGTTCGGGGAGCTTTGAATAATGTATGGTTACTGGCGCCGCCATCTTGACCTAAATGGTCATCATAACAGAAACACGGCCGGATACATGTATGTACCTATACATGTAGCTTCACTAAATGATTATAGTTATGTTTATTAACCAAATTTCGAACCCCCCCTATTCTGGCCACATCTCCGCTGGGCAGGGGCGGATCCATGCAGTATTTTGGTAAGGGGCCGGGGTTCTCGGAATGTATACGAAAACGGAGGAGGGGGGGGGGGGGGGGTCGAAATATAAGAACAGAGACGCGATTCGCCGAAGTGGCGCTCCAATTCTAATTTGATGCTTCAGAACCGTTCAAATTTGTCCAACCCCACGGGTCCGCTACAGCAACTTGGGTAACATGTCACTTATGCGGGCAGTCTGCATTTGAGAACAGCTAATTATAAACGGCTTTCTATCTTGACCACGCCAGCTATACATGGGTAAACTGCACTTCAAAGCATTCATTACCGCAGCGGTGCAGTCATGTTATCTTGCACCGTATTGTCTTGCATAATGCACAATTAACTGAATTAATCGCAGACTATGACAGCATAATTGGATCATGCACCATCAACCACATGCATGCATGCATGCACGGATATTGCTCGTAACTAGTGAACTGAACAAGAAAAGCGTGGAAATTGTAACTGAGCGTTGTCCGAGTTTACCAAGCAATAGAATCTATATAAAAATTACCGACCTTTGTATAAGCGTTGAAACATACAACCACTTTGAAAGTTATGCCGCGAGTGCTACTGACAAAGAGAATGACATGAGGCATATCCCACTGGGTTTGAGCAAGGATTGTAATAGTTAATAATCCTTGGTTAGAGCTATACTAGCTGGTTCAAGTAGACAACGATAAATTAAAAGAACAGATCACATTGCACACTGCCATGAGGCATAACAGATATATTGTGTGCACACGTGATTTCTGAATGTTTCTTATCGGCATGTGTTGCATGATTAATTTATCAACGATTAACTGACTTTTCAATGCATGCACATATGCGTGGGCGTACCTCAGGCTTTGGCACGCTGCATTATCAATGTAGACTTACGTACTATGTAATTATACCAGAATGTTACATGTGCACGTGAGCCAAAGTTTTGTCGTAGACGTCATGAAATCTTGCGTCATTTTTAAATACATTTACGAATAAATTTTACTAATTATGCGTGTCTTGATTTTAGTAAAAGGGTTTTTTTCATGCATATTATAATCAAATCAATGTTTGAAATTCAATGTGGAAAAACAACAGGATGAACGCGTATGTATGGGCCATTTCTGGATAAGTAGAGACAAAACTTTTTTGACTTTCGCTGAGGAGACATAAATTATTAATCATTTGCACTCACTGTCCCTTCACTGGCGCATCCAGAATATATTACAATTGAAAATAGCAACACAAGACTTTGTGAGTTGAGCTATTGGGCGATGTGTGTTTAAACAACATATTTTCCAAAAAGGGTTTTTCTGCAAAAAAAAAATCAACTCCATCTATAAAAGGATGTTTATCAGTGAAAAATAATAATAATAATGATGATAAGAGTCAAGGTCGTTATCACCATCATAGTTCTTTGAATGAGATCATTGTGGTAGAAATGTGGAAAACTTCTCGTATGGGATGCAACATGTGTCGACACTAATGCACCTTCTTATAGCAGAGTTGCATCACAGGAGACAGGGGCAGTGGCTGACCAAGCTGAGAAACGGAAATCCGACAAATACTCAAATATGGACCCCAATATGTATCTGTTTGCTCCAGTTGTCATAGAAACATCGGGTGTGTTTGGAAAACAGACTCTTTCATTCCTAAAGGATCTTGCTTCCTTCGCTGGATACAGGTTCTTCTCATAACCCATGATGCCACACCATAGCCTCCCCCTGGAGTCACACTTGCTGTCGTTCATCCTGTTCTTTGGGTAGTCCTGGTCCACCAGGGCCAGCTGGTGCTGCGTCTCCCCTGAAAATGGAGGGGGGAGTGGCCCCATGATGGTGTAGTACACACACTCACTAACATTGTGACATGCACATGCATTCTATTCCATTTATTAAACTGCTGTTGTGCAGGTTTGTACAGGCCACTGATCTGATGTACCTACTCTCTGTGCACTTATCCTCTGTACAAGTATTCCTTTTGACAACTACTCTTGGCTGGAATGCCATATTGCTGCACAAATGGCGAGGGAAGTGGAGACATCAATAGTGGGAGGGGAAGGGGTTAATTCCTCCCATTCACACCCTTTCCCTTTTACCAAGGACCAATGTCACTCCCTCAAAATTAGACCTCCCTCCCCTCCCCTACTCCACACAAGAAGGGTGAATCACCATGGTTACCATGAACAAAATTGTTCTACAAAACAACCAATCAGCCTCTTGTGGTGACCACAGATAACATAAAGCCCGCCTGTCATACAGTAAACATCATGATTTAATTTAGAGACAAAAGGAAATCTACTAAAATATATTCTTATGTTCAGGATATACAAAGTCTTATTTTCCTTACATGTGAACTGCTACATTAATCTGTTCCCCCTCATCCCCAGTTCAAACTAACATTGACATGGTAATCTGACTATTTACATGTAATAGAGCTGTCACTTTAAATCATCAAAGCTTGGACACCTTGTAGCGAGATAACTGAAACATGATGGGGAGGAGGAAGGGGGAGGGAGGGGAAGAGTGGAGGGAGAGGAGACATCACACCACTCACAGTCCACACCTCCCCTCCTCCCCATCACCACACCACTCACAGTCCACACCCTCCCTCCTCCCCATCACCACACCACTCACAGTCCACACAGGAATGATGTCATCAGGAAAGAAGGTGAAGTATCTGGTAGCCATGTTGAGAGGTCAGCCAGCCATCATTTGGAGGTTGGTCCATGTGTGACCAAATCAGAAGAGGGCTTCAAATAGAACAACAGCCAGCCTGTCTTGGCCAAAGTTAGCCACATTAGTCAAGAATATCATTACCTAATGATGGGTCACAGAGGGGTCAAATGTGACTTACCAAAACACACACACACACACACACACACACACACACACACACACACACACACACACACACACACACACACCCACACACACAGTGGACAGGGGAGGGGCTCACAGGGTTGTGGTCTCAAAACACTTCCCCTCCTTCAGCAGATGCCTCTCCAAGCCTCCCTGGTAAGACTCAAGGGAATAGTGATACGAGAATAGCTTGCATGTCTGTCGAGGCACCACCTGCAAACAAGGAGTCAAAGGGTTAAACACAGCTACAACACACAGACCATATCAGTGGGATGTTGAAATGTATGGCAGTGTTGTGCATTAATTAGCAGAAATTAGGATTCTGACACTATAAGTAGCAGGTGATGGTTATCTAACCCTAACCTAACTGCTGTAGCCATTAGCAAAGGCTGGGATGTCATATTGCTGCACATATGGAGAGGGAAGTGGAGACATCAATGGTGGGAGGGGAAGGGGTTAATTCCTCCCCTTCCCTCCCCTTTCCCTTTTATCAAGGACCATGGTCACTCCCTCAAAAGTGGGCCTTCCTCCCCTCTCCTCCATGAACCCTCCCCTTCTCCACACAAGGTACTATGGTTACCAACAAGGATGTTGTTTCCACATAACAACCAATCAACCTCTTGCAGTGACCACAGATAACATAATGGCCTAACCTCAGGGCTGTTTTATTGCATTGACTCTGTGGGCACTGACTACAACTACAGATAACAAAATGACCTGCCTAGATACCTCTAGCACTGTAAACACCATGATTTTATTTAGAGGCAAGAGGTCATCTGCACAAACATTTTCTTATGCAAAGTCTTATTTTCCTTTCATGTGAGCTGCTACTGTAATCTGTTCCCCCTCATCCCCAGTCCAAACTTCTCAGCCCAAATACAGTTCCCATGCTTACATCATGATGACATCACCGTTGAAAGAAACATTGACACGATGCTACATCAAAGCATAGAGTTAGTCACGGAAACATGATTGGGAGGGGGAGGGAGGAGTGGAAAGTGAGAGGGGGAGGGTGAAGGGATATGTTATCTGTGCGTGTTATTTGTGTGTGTGTGTGTGTGTGAGTTGTGTGTGTGTTGTGTGCATGTGTGTGTGTGGTTTGTGTGTATGTACGTGTGTGTGTGCATCATAATGTGTCCCCTTCTCCACTGATCCCTCCTCTCCACTACATCCCACCTTTAACAAGGACCCTCTTTCCTTTTGACCCTCCCCCTAGCCACCTCCTACACACCAGAACTATGGTCTATTAGGTGAATCACATCACCATGGTTACCATATAAGGACCAAGGTCACCCCCTCAAAAGTGACCCTCACCTTCACATAAGAAAGAGAAAGGTGAATCACTATGGTTACCAACAAAGGATGTCATAACAACCAATCAGTCTCTTGCAGTGACCACAGATAACATAATGGCCTAACCTCAGGGCTGTTTTATTTCTGCGAGTGGTGTGGTGATGTACATAACCTTTTTTGCTTTATTGTTTTATTGCATTGAATCAGTGGCACTTGTATGTTTGCTTGTGCTGTGTAAAATTTTCCTCTAGCAATCTCCTTGGATACCAAGGACATTCGTCACTTTACAACAGCTTACCAGCACGTGGGAGAGTATCGACCTTTTGAAACTTATAAGGTATTAGAAGCAGTCTATTAACTGTGATGTCATGTGTTTTTGGATTTGAAATTTACGAGAAGGATGTGATGGGGAGGAGGGGAGAGATCACACTGCTAAATGTCCACACCATCCCCTCCTCCCCATCACCACAACCTCCCCTCCTCCCCATTACCAAATCACTCACAGTCCACAGAGTAATAATGTCTTCAGAAAAGATGAAGTACATGTATGTGGTAGCCATGTTGACAGGCCTGTCAGCCATCAATTGTGTGTGAACAAATCAGAAGTAGGCTTCAAATAGAACAAGGCCAAAGTTAGATTTTTGGATCTTGAATATCATTACATAATAATGGGTCACAGAGGTCAGAACTAAAGGCAGTCACAACTTGCTCATATTTAATTCAAAAGTTGCTCTCCCAAAATACACACACACACACACACACCCACACACACAGTGGACAGGGAGGGGCTCACAGGGTTGTGGTCTCAAACACTTCCCCTCCTTCAGCAGATGCCTCTCCAAGCCTCCCTGGTAAGACTCAAGGGAATAGTGATACGAGAATAGCTTGCACGTCTGTCGAGGCAGCACCTGCAAACAAGGAGTCAAAGGGTTACACACAGCTACAACACACAAGCTGTATCAGTGGTATGCTGAAATGTATAGCAGTGTTGTGCATTAATTAGCAGAACTTAGGATTCTGACACTATAAGTAGCAGGTGATGGTTATCTAACCCTAACCTAACTGCTGTAGCCATAAGCAAAGGCTGGGATGCCACATATGGAGAGGGAAGTGGAGACATCAATGGCGGGAGGGGAAGGGGTTCATTCCTTTCCTTTCCTTTTTACCAAGGACCAAGGTCACTCCCTCAAAAGTGGACCTTCCTCCCCTCTCCTCCATGAACCCTCCCCTTCTCCACACAAGGTACTATGGTTACCAACAAGGATGTTGTTTTTACATAACAACCAATCAGCCTCTTACAGTGACCACATATAACATAATGGCCTAACCTCAGGGCTGTTTTATTGCATTGACTCTGTGGGCACTCACTACTACTACAGATAACATAATGGCCTGCCTAGATACCTCTAGCACTGTAAACACCATGATTTTATTTAGAGGTAAGAGGTCATCTGCACAAACATTTTCTTATGCAAAGTCTTATTTTCCTTACATGTGAGCTGCTACTGTAATCTGTTCCCCCTCATCCCCAGTTCAAACTTCTTAGCCCAAATACAGTTCCCATGCTTACATCATGATGACATCACCGTTGAAAGAAACATTGACACGATGCTACATCAAAGCATAGAGTTAGGTCACTGAAACATGATTAGGAGGGGGAGGGAGGAGTGGAGAGTGAGAGGGGGAGATATGTTATCTGTGCATGTTATTTGTGTGTGTGTGTGTGAGTTGTGTGTTGTGTGTATGTACGTGTGTGTGTGCATCATAATGTGTCCCCTTCTCCACTGATCCCTCCCCTCCACTCCATTCCACCTTTAACAAGGACCCTCTTCCCTTCTGACCCTCCCCCTAGCCACCTCCTACACAACAGAACTGTGGCCTATTAGGTGATTCACATCACCATGGTTACCATATAAGGACCAAGGTCACCCCCTCAAAAGTGACCCTCACCTCCTCCACATAAGAAAGAGAAAGGTGAATCACTATGGTTACCAACAAGGATGTCACAACAACCAATAAGCCTCTTGTAGTGACCACAGATAACATAATGGCCTAACCTCAGGGCTGTTTTATTGCATTGAATCTGTGGGCACTCACTACTACTACAGATAACAAAATGGCCTGCCTAGATACCTCTAGCCCTGTAAACACCATGATTTTATTTAGAGGCAAGAGGTCATCTGTTTCATTAAGTAAATGGAATTTTAGTACAGTTATGGTGACAAACTTCCACTGAAGTCTGGACCCCTGAAGCAGCATGATGTCATGTGAGGGGCTCTTCCCCCACCCCCCACCCCCCCCCACCCCCAGAAGCAGCATGACATCATGCGTGGGGACTGGGAACTTGATCTTGGCCAACAGCTCTCTCTAGTGGCTGGGTCTGAACCAGGACAATGGTGGCTCCAAAGAGCCCCGCCCTCCACAAACTCCCCTCGCTGTCCGTGCACATGGCCTCCGAGATGCCCACCCCCTTGTCGTGGAAGTCCACCAACACACCTGCCTGTTGGTGAGGCAGCTGCTCACGTCATCAAAGTTGAAGGACCACAGCTTCCTCAGGCCACTGTAGATGTGGTACATCTTGGTGTTGCCCGGGCTCCAGACCATTCCATTTGAGATGCACACATCAGTGTGTGACTTGGGGAGGAGAGGGTTAACATTAGGCAGTGTACCTGTGTGCATGTGAATGCGTGTGTATGGGTCTTTAAGTACATGTGTGTGTTGTGTGAGTTTGCTTGTTTTTTAATGGGCATCACGCCAATGAGGTCATAACAGACACCCTGATGATGGGATAACCAAAAACAAACTGCACAAGATGGGACAAGGTGTACCTCCTAGGTAGCAGTACAGAGTTCCTTGGCTGGACACAGGTTCCCCTGGAGACTTCTCATAACCCATGGTGCCACACCATAGCCTCCCCTGGAATCACACTTGCCGTCGTTCATCCTGTTCTATGGGTAGTCCTGGTCCACCAGGGCTGCGTCTCTCCTGAAATTGAGGGGGGAGTGGCCCCATGATGGTGTAGTACACACACTCACTAACATTGTGACATGCTCATGCATTCTATTCCATTTATTAAACTGCTGTTGTGCAGGTTTGTACAGGCCACTGATCTGATGTACCTACTCTCTGTGCACTTATCCTTTGTACAAGAATTCCTTTTGACAACTACTCTTGGCTGGGATGCCATGTATATTGCTGCACATATGGAGAGGGAAATGGAGGGGTGAATTCCTCCCCTTCCCTTTTTACCAAGGACCAATGTCACTCCCTCAAAATTAGACCTCCCTCCCCTCCACTCCTCCACACAAGAAAGGTGAATCACCATGGTTACCATGAACAAAATTGTTCTACATAACAACCAATCAGCCTCTTGTGGTGACCACAGATAACATAATGGCCTGCCTATAGATACCTCTGACACAGTAAACATCATAGAGACAAAAGGAAATCTACAAAAATATTTTCTTATGTTCAGGCATATACAAAGTCTTATTTTCTTAACATGTGAACTGCTACATTAATCTGTTCCCCCTCATCCCCAGTCCAAACAAACATTGACATGGTAATCTGACTATTTAGCAGCTACATGTAATAGAACTGTCCCTTTAAATCATCAAAGCATGGACACCTTGTAGCGAGATAACTGAAACATGATGGGGAGGAGGAAGGGGGAGGAGAGGATACAAGGAGGGGAAGAGTGGAGGGAGACACCACGTGCACTCACAGTCCACACCTCCCTCCTCCCCATTACCACACCCTCACAGTCCACACAGGAATGATGTCATCAGGAAAGATGGTGAAGTATCTGGTAGCCATGTTGAAAGGCCTGTCAGCCACCATTTGGAGGTTGGTCCATGTGTGAACAAATCAGAAGAGAGCTTCAATTAGAACAACAGCCAGCATGTCTTGACCAAAGTTAGGCACATGGGTCAAAAATATCATTACCTAATGATGGGTCACAGAGGGGTCAAATGTGGCTTACCAAAACACACACACACACCCACACACAGTGAACAGGGAGGGGCTCACAGGGTTGTGCAACAAGGTCCCCCTCCTTCAGCAGATGCCTCTCCAAGCCTCCCTGGTAAGACTCAAGGGAATAGTGATACGAGAATAGCTTGCACGTCTGTCGAGGCAGCACCTGCAAACAAGGAGTCAAAGGGTTAAACACAGCTACAACATGCAAGCCATATCAGTGGTATGTGGAAATGTATAGCAGTGTTGTATACAATACAGTAACAGGAGATAAAAATGAACCCCTTCTCCCTTATGGCACTATTCTCAAGTTGAGATCACTGCTTGATATTTTCAAGACGTGATTGATGCTCGTATCTCCACACTCAATCTCCACACACACACACACACACACACACACACACACACACACACACACACACACACACACACACACACAATCTCCACTCTCCTCCCCAGTTAATCCCTCCTCCCCACTCCATCCCTCCTCCCTTTCCCTTCCCTCCTTTTAACCAAGGACCAAGGTCACTCTCTTAAAATTAGACCTCCTCCCCTTACCACTTCTGGTGAATCACCACGGTTACTAACAAATCCACCTCACAACCAATCACAGTGACTATTGTAGACCACATCCCTCTGCCAACCCACTGAAGACCACACCTTCAGCCCAACCCACTATAGACCACACCCCTCACCCTGGCAAAGGCAATATTCTGGGTGAAGTTGTTCCTCAGTGCCCAGGTGAGGCTCTTCAGGTGCTTGTACCATGTGCTCAAACCACCAAAACTTCTCAGCTACTCTGACTATCTCCTTGCTGCCCTCCACCTCCAGAGGGTCCCCGTGGGAGAAGAGACCCCCACTAAACCCCAGGTTGAACGTGAACCCCGGGACATAGCTGCCAAGACCCTCTTGGACACCCACCATTGCCTGGTGATCCCAAGGAGGACAAGAGGGAATTTAGAGGAAGAAGATGAAGGAGCAGTAAATAGAATTGGTCTAAAGAACGTCACAAATATGAGACCTAACCCCTCTGACCACACCTTCTACACAGCAAAAAACATCTCATTTTTTCCTATCAATTCCGGACTATTTCAAGGTCTAGAAATGGTTCCAACGATTTTTTTTCGAAACCGTCAAACTTTTGTAACAAGAGTAAAAACTAAGAGAAACTAGATTATGCTATTATCATTTCAGATCTACAGTTAGTACAATATTTATTATAATTAGATTGAGCTTGCAAAATGCATGAATAGTTATCAACAGATGATTCCATAATTTCCGTAAATCTTTGTTTCCTAACTGTTGGTGCACACACTCCTACCAGAATGTGGTCATCAGAATACCTGTATATTTTGGGGTACCTTCTTCAAGGATACCAGCCTCCACGAGGGGCGTGGTCTACAGCAACAGAGACGCTCCCAATGACCTCGTGCCCAGACCACACACAGTAGATGATGAAAATGAATGCTGGTAGACGTTCAATATTTCTACACCTTCACGATGGCATCTTGCTCAGACACACAGAGCATCTGCTCGTCCGTCCCAGTGTACAGATCTAATAGCTGATAAACTTGTAGGCCGTTAAATATTTCTATACCTTCGTCAAATTCCCCGTCACCCAGGATGCGCGCATGCCGAAGCACATGCAGGTAAAACGAAAGCCAACCCAGAGAGTTCAAGGGGCTTTCCCACCATGGAATTGACTAGCTACCGTCCTAGTGTGGAAACGTTTTACAACCGCCCTTGGCTTTATCGAACACAATCCAGGGAATGCTGGCTGGGAGTTCATCAATTTCCACCCTGGACGTTTCTAACATTTTCCTGTGAAGCCGTGATGACCCGATCATGTACAGCGTCAATGACTTACCAAGGAAGGACTGTAATAGCGTAGAAGGCGGGGGGTCGGCATCACGTGGATCCAGGTTCAGTAGCGTGGTACTTGCGCTGTCATGACCGCGCTACAACGGGCACATCGGAGTACATGTCACATGTGCAAGCCACTAGTTCTGTATCCATGATATAAAGCTATGAATTATTATTCAAATTCATTGTCAATTAATCTGCGCGTCACTCGAGCTACTTGCCCCCAAGCGTGACGTACAACCGAACTGTCCAGTTTATAGCTACATGCCATCATACAGGTTCTGAATACATTCGCTGTGATGAACTTCGATCCTTCACAATGGCCATGGTCAGCAGCCGTATGGCTCACAAAGAATCCAGACCACAGCTCCATGGTGCAGTGGTGATGTCATCTGGTATCTCCCACCTGGTTCAAGGCCAGATGGTATCTTGATAGAAGGCTAGTGACTGGTGAATAACACTATTGATGATGGCTGCATGCTGAGAAATGTCTAGCCTCCCATCATAGGCCATGTGTCCCGAAGGCTGTCACCACATAGCCACATGTATGAGGCTGGCACTTTTTAAAGCAACACATATTGTATTGTAAGTGACCAGTTTAAGATTTGATATCCATAGAGACCAGGTTGTGTCTCCACATACAACCACCTCCTCTACGTTTGTCCAGACATGATGATAGACATCAGCTCACACACCAAACATAGAACATAGCCAGTTTGTGTTGGCCTCACACTCACGTGATTGGTGTTCTGGAGTTTACATCATCATGACATCACAAGACGAAATATTATAAAACATTTTCTAAACAGCTATAGTAACAGCATTTAAAACAGCAGGGTGGCACACACACATACAAATAACTACTGTGTATTACATAATAAGGTTCAATGTACCAAGCTACATGCATAACCTTGTGAGGTCACTGTTGTGTGATCCAGGTGGTCAGTTGTTCTGATAACAGGACTTCACCAACACTGGCACTTCTCAACACACCAGTCAATATCTTCCAGGTATAAGGAGATGATCTGCATCTCCTCCACTCACAAAATATCTCACGAAATGCTCTGTGGTGTTCCTTTAAGTTTGGTTGGCGAGGGCCAATCACTTGAAGCTGGGCTAGTGTGAGACCAAGTTGAAGTCCCACCATCTCGTACTTGTGAGGAATCACAGCTGCTACTTTCTCCATGAGGTGCTGTAATGATGGCTCACTATCCAAGGACACACTTACTGTACCTAGATGAAACAGATAGTGATCACATGATCTACCACACACACATTACCCACCTGTTGCACTGGGCTCTTGTTTTGTGACACCACTCTCACCAAACCACATCAGCTGACCCTCACACAGGTCACCACACTGATCTCCAACAATGCTACACCTCCATTTCTCCTCTGACACTATTATAGCTACATGAGGAAGGTCAGAGGTACAACTGGCTCCTGCACACATGAAGGCATCTTCAAACTGGACACCTTGGTACTTGAGTATTCCACATGCACTCCTGATGCCACTGTGAACACAAACTCTCACCTCCCTACACACTATACTGGACATGGTGTCAATATGCAACAGAATGTAAGAGAACATGTCAACTAGGGTCACCAGTTCTGTTGCGTGCTTGAGCTGAAAAGTGATGCAGTTGCGATACAAACACAACGGTTTATTCCTTTTCATGCACACCTTCCAAGGTGAATTGCTGGTTGAGGATAAAAGCTGGGCTACAAGACAGCAGAACAGACCACTAGGAATACAGCCTTGGGTGGGCCTGATGATCAGTGAGGTACCTGGCTGACAGTACTTGGTGACTTGGCCAGAGTCCAGATGGGGGAGCAGAACAGGCATCAAGAACTCACCACCCACATCACTGACCATAGCAATCCCTCCTACACTCACCAACAACTTCAACAGATCGTGTGGAGTGAACAGACCTTCTGCGTAATACTTTGAAAACTTGTTCAGAAGCTCCACTGACAACAGTCCATGATCTCTGAACTTGACCAGATCCCCCTTAGCTGCCACACCCCCAGCCGGACGATACAACAGCTTGTGGTGGTACTCCACTATTTCAGACACCTTGGTGAGGACAACCTGGGGATCACAGAACACTGTCTGGGGAAGAACCTCTGGGTAATGTAAGAACACGTTGTTGTGGACTAGATGGTGCAAGGCAGCAGAGAATGCATCTCCCTCGATGTGCAACTTTTTAGCACACCCTTGGCATTCTACAAGGCTCAAGATGCCATCATGGGATGACCTTTGGAGAAGAACCTCCAGTCCAAACCATGCTATAGGCATCTTTATTGGCTGTGGGCATACAGATATTATTTGTCCTCTGATTACCTTAGCAACATGTCTGTCCACGTCCTGAGGGGTTTTCCCATTCACAGCAAATATCACTTCTTTTAGCCTCTCTCCGTTGAATACGATACGAAAACTGCCTGCATCCAGTAATGCCTTGAGCTTTTGGCTTTTCTCTTCGATGGATTCTGAGCACCTATCTGCAGCCTCTCGGTGTGTTCCCACGGTGATGATTAGAGGTTGAGCATCCTGTGAGCACATTGCTCCGAGACAGTGCTGTAGGATCTGTTTGTGCGAGAGAGATGATTGATATGGTCTACTCACTGGCTTGCCATCCGCTCCATAGTACTCGATGGTTGGTTGATGGGACAGTTCTTCTGAAAGGTTTAATACAAATATGGCCACAGCAGGATTCTGAATGAACAATGGAAGGATATCATGGTATTGAAGTTGACCTCCACTGTCAATGAACTGAATCCACTTCACACCAAAAAGTTTCTCCTTGTCTATGTACAAAGAGATTGTACAGTTTAGGTATGATAGCTGTGAACCATCTCTTTACCTGAGGAGTGGTTGATGTGATGAATCAGCTCCTCCTCTATGGATACAGACCTGCTCTGTTGGCCGGTATCCATGGTAACGTTGACACAGGCAGGTGTGGGGTCAGTGTGAACTGCACGAGCTCCATCACTAGACACATGAATGGTCATCTTTGGGAAACTGCTAACCACCTCGTCCAAGGGTGTTGCCATGGATACACCATCTCTGATGGTACCACCCACAACCCTTAGCAGTGCCTGGTCATCTTCAACTACAATCCAGTCATCCTTCTCTTTTCCACCCACACTAGCCAGTGAGAAAGAGATGGCTCGAACAGGGTTGTCAGCCAGTCCCGTACTGACACGTTGCCCTGGAGGATCCTTCTTGAGAAGGAGGTGTTTGAGGTGAGTCTTGCCAACACCGGCTGCTCCAAGGATGAGACACTTGGTCACTGATGTTTCCACATATCCCTTGCTCATGGCCTCCTCATAGAGCCTGTTGAACGAATGATACAAATATTCTCACATCTCCTTTCATATTGGCATCAGTACACACACCCTTCATTGCAACCACTACAACACAAACATTAGTGATATCAAAAGAAACCCTTCCAGCCTAACAACTGCTGTGTTCAACGATTCACCAGTGAGGTACCTTTGTCATGTGTACAGTGTAGCATACACGTACCTGTTACCCAGTGGAAGCAGTCATTACTGTACATGAATTGTACCAATATACGTGCACAAAACACAAAACTGCATGAGGATAGTGGTGTTACAAATGATTTGTAACTTTGAGCACAGTCAGCCAACAAATAGTAATGCCACGTCATGTTACAACTAACCCACTTCACCAAGTACCCTTACCCAATCCTCTGTCAACTGTATCCTGTTCCACCATATTCCCCATACCTTTTATCTGCTTCTTTTTGGCTTTTATTGGTCTCCTTTACAGTTGGTGTGATGGGGAAGAGTTTAGCAAGACCTGAAAGTAGTCTCATTAATTCAATTCCAGTAGAGGGGATATGTACCTTGCACAGTAATCCTCAAGACCTGTTTAGTATAGCCATCAACCACCAACAGGCCTCCATCTAACAACAAAAGTGTGTCGACCGAGGAACATGCAAATGGCATGTCTCCTATATGCTTCCACTTCTTATCATCATGATGAAGGCCATAGATGGAAGAGGTCTTCTTTGATTCACTCAGGTCTTCTGCACCTCCAATTGCAAGAAGCACACCATCAACCACACATACTGATGACCTGTAGTATGGTACATCTGGTAGCTTCCTCCAAATGGATTGCTGCGAGTCATGGGTGCGTGCAGTAGTCTTGTGAATGTGTGTGCACATGTGTGTGGTGGAAATAGGTGGAGATGTGTCATGTGTGGTCATGTGAGTGTGCACACACATTTGGAGCAAGTGCACCAGTACATGTAATGTAGCTACACATGTGTGTGCATCTGTATGGTATGTACTGCATGCAGTTAAGACATTTGTGTGTCATTACAGGCAGCCATGAGTGTACACACACCACACAAAGTGGTCACAGCTTCAACATCAGCGTGTCCGTGGTGTGTGGGTAATGGAGATGCTTCACATGAGGGCGTCTCTCCATCGCAAATCTATGTCTAGTGTGTGCGTGTATGTAGGCTGTCTACGTAGGTTCACATTGAGTGTGGACTCGTAGGTGTGTGCTACACAATGCTCAGTCGCTCACCAGGTCACGGATGTCGGCATACCACACTGCTCTGTACATGCCCACACCTCCCATCATGAAGATCAGGTCTTCATAGACCACTGCTGACATGCTCCAACATGCCTTAGGAAGTGATGGTCCTCTGTGCCAGGTCTGTGTCCCGCCATCAAACAACTGAACATCATTTAAGTCCTTCCCTCCCATCACCACCATACCACCTCCACTAACACCTAGTACGCAGGACAACCTACACCCTACTAACATGTCTGACATGTGGGACCATCTCCCTCCTATAAACTCGTTCACCTCCTTACTACACACACTACCCTTCCTGCCTCCAACCCACACCAGCCTTCCTGCGCACACAGCTAGTGTGCCCTCAAACTCAACACTGTCAGCCACTCTACTCCACTTAGACTGCACTTCATCCAACATGTACACTCCTCCATATCCTCCTCCCCACACAACCCTACCCTTCATCTCCACTAGGCCACCAACACCATACGCTCCTCGACCACCTAGCACGGGTAGATTTGCAGAAGTTGCAAAACTCAACATTTTTATGTTCTAAAGAAAAGAAATTATTAGCAGTTAATGGAAAGATAGCACGTTCAGGTAGCGAACTAGCTCGTACACACCACGAGGTCCACACCACACAACACACATTTCACGCTTCTCTTACACCAATAGGTTCATCTGGACACGGCCAACCGGACTAATGGCGACGAGTACGGACAGTTGGGGTAGTCCTTGTAGCTATGTACGGTTACAAGAGGCCTGTCTATCATTCCAGCGTCTTGGAGACATTGTCGGCTAGCTCCTTCAAATATTCACAGCTAACTTATCCACCCAACATATGCATCTCAAGCTTCTCTGCCAGAACAAATATGGGTCCCACCTAGCCTACCAAGCTAGATTGTATTCCAGCTATAAAGGAGGTACAGACATCTTATCTGACCCAAAAGATTTTCCCAACCATCTAGTTGTAAAGAGTGCCACTACTAGAAACGATTCAAGTTTTGTGTATCTATCGTCCAATAGTGATTCCTGCAGCTATTGAAGGTGTGTGTGGTGTGTGTCCAAGGGCTACTTAAAGGCAACCCTCAAAGGCTACTACGCTCTACATGTACACATCCAACATATCTTTAAAATTGTTTCTGTGTTGGCCTTTTTCACCACTCAGCTGAATTCAGCCAGCAAGTCAAGACGGACGGTCAAATCACTTTCTAATGCTCACAGACACTCAATATGCACCTCAAGCTTCTCTGCCACACCACATTCTGGTCCCACTCAATCTACTAAGCTGGATTGTCAATATTTAAGCATTTTCATCTATAAAGGAGGTAAAGGCATCTCTTGTGACCCACTACACACTTTCAACAGCTGCAGAAATCACCAACTGGGCGACACGCACACTAGGGTAGTGGAGCTTTTTATCGCTATAGGTGGGGCAAATCTGCGTCCATAGCCTACTCACAAATTCCTACAAGGGTCCATAGACACAGCATAGTTGCCATTTCGGACGTCTTTCTCAGCACTTTTCACAACTAACTTTGCTACATTCTACCAGAAGTCAAGATGTACAGTCTACAGACACACAACAAACACACCCACCTATAGTTGCACATTTCAGGGACAAAATGGCATACACAACGAATAGCGACAGCCTAGAAAGCAGGACGACGATACCCAGTACTAACAAGTTATAACAACGGTTGGAAATGTACAACTGCAACTGCGCTCTTAAATTTTATGGGCATGTATACACTTTGTGCGCATGCGCAGTGACGGAGGTCAGATGCCACGACACGGCGGTCTGCTCTCATTGAACGCGTGGAAACTAGGCCCTACGTGGTTGCGTCGCCCCATAGCAACGAACCTAGCAACCGATGTCCTTTAGAACCAGCTGTGCACGAGGTACATGAAACGTAATCAACACCTAAAAGCCATACTAGCAGTGACAAACACCTTTATTGCAGGCATAAATCACGTGGCCTGGCATTGCGAATTGTCGGCTCTGGCTCTTCGACACCTATTCACTTGCGCATCGTGAACACCGACCGCGTGTGTTCATAAAACGATAACGACGCTCGGTGACTGAGATGGAACATGCCAAAATCACCGCGGTAAAGTTAGTTGAATGTACTGTCGTTTTTTAACGGTAACGAATTTTCTGAAGTAGTTTTCAAGCCTTTGGAAATCCACCAATTTTGGGGGTGGGGCGCAATGAAGTTTCGGTTTTACTTCATGTTAATGTGTATATAGATTGAGCTTGAACTGCATGAATTACGTATTCTTTACTCTCATAGCCGGAGGGGGGATGGCAGCTACCAATTGTGACTCAATACTTCGCAAGTGTTCTTTCACTATGCACATCAGGTTCTGCATGTGGTCTTTGATACGACCAAATGCCAAGCCAAGTTGATTAAATTTGGCATGGATTGACTCATCCCCCTGTTCACCTAGGAGGCCAAAGTGATATTTGAATGGTATTCAAAGTGATTGTGTGTTATGTTGTGTTGATCAAAATCACTTTGAATACCATTGTAGATGCATGGAAGTACAATACTGACATGCATGTAACCCCATAGTCATACAAGTATGTGGTCCTGGTGTAAGCACATTTTGTGTGCTCATTATAACACGCTGGCATCTTTTGTTGCAATAACCCATAATACGAACTGGCAAAAGGTTGGTGGGGGGGGAGTGAACAAGTATGATATACTACACTGATCTGGGTTACGCATTCTTGTTCTTGGAGTATTGTAGTGATGCATTAGTGAGTCATGTGAGGTCATCTGAATAATGAGGTTCTTTAGCCAGTGTGAGAGGAAACATTGTACATGTACTTATAAGGTTACAAGTGCAGCAAGCATTTGCATGCATCATAAAGTTGTGACTGATCAACACATTTTTGCACCAATATCTAAATCATGCTTGAATGGAGTAATGGTTGTGTGTGCATGCATGCATATACGCACTTGGCGTTCAAAGAGGTAAACACCTTCACTGTGTATTGCCTGTAATTTATAGCACTTTTATATTTAACATAATTTAGGTATAGAGAGAGCTCTACCTCCACTTCATTCCATGTAGATGTTCTACCTGGTCCTCAAAGAGATCAAGTGCCACATGGAGATTGGTGACGCTGTCACCAGCGGCAAAAAGCTGGATACACAGGTGTTATGGACTGAATTGGGTGTGGCAACATTGACAATCTGAAAGGTCATTTTGAATGTTCCACCTCCCTTGTCTCTTCCAATCTTCAACCAGATCTCATTGCCTGGTATAAACCCTTTATGCCAGGTAAGTCTGCCAGTTCTGCAACCATGTAGTAACAACCTTGGTATTTCATTGTCTTACTATTACACTGTCTTACCTTTCATTCCCATCTAAGAGCTGCACTACTTTATCCACCAGATGTGGAATGAATACCAAAGGAGCGCCTTTTATTTCCTCTCCACCAAATGAAATTGTAAAAGAAAACCCTCCTTTGAGGTTTTCACCAACAATTTTGCTGGAAGTGTGGCCCGCATCCTTTCCTCACCAGCCAGACAGATGCCTGACGATTTGAGCCACCTGAAACACCAGGGAGTTATGGTAATGTTGTGACATACCGCCTTAGAAGCCTCAGTGTATTCCAAGGTATGGCAAGCTCAGCCTTAGTGGTCAATACCTCAGCTGCCCCAGCTCAATTGATGATGAGATTCCTGCCTTATCAAACAAAGATCGCCTCTCTTCATGAACCATAAATGGTCATTCTCTTTTTTTAAAACAATAATGAGATGTAAGGGATATTACTGTGACATAAGAATCATGCTTAGGCGTTCTTTTATATGCATGTAGGGTTTTCCAATGCATATTTGGAGAAATTCAGATGCCTGTAATGATGTGGCCATCGCATAGATAGCCACAGTGGGGGTGGCAAGGGATTGCATAAAGGGATGGAGAAGCAGGTGGAACACCGGCAGGCCAGTCAGGGATGCAAATCACCCTGGATAGCGCATCTGGAGGGGCTGCCTCCGCGACTCATTAAAACAACAAGTGATCAGCCGCTCTTTCCCTTGTCTGTTGTCGTACCTGACATGATTTAACGTGAGCAGCGTTCAGGTCACTGGCTCATTGAGGCAGATGAACATTGCGGACAAAGGTCTTTGGAGTACGATCAGGTTAGGCTGGCTGCCACGGGGTTTTAAGCTACATGTAATGCTGCTTTTTTGTATGTGTAGGAACCATACACACTTGAGCATGTAGGAATGATACATACTTGAACCATACATACTTCAGCATGACCCTGTTACATGCGCGTGAACTGGTTATAAAATGCATTTGCTGTTATTGAGTGTATTCATTCACATTCACCATGGTTACCAACAAGGGGAAGTTTATCCATGTAACAACCAATCACCTCTTGTAGTGACCACAGATAACATAATGGTTACCTCTAGCACTGTAAACACCATGATTTTAATTACAGGCAAGAGGTCATCTGCAGAAAACATTTTCTTATGTTTAATGTCTAATGTTCTGTGTATAACCAGCTGAGCACGTTTGTACACCGCAAGGTACAGATGAAGTTTCATGCATTCTGCTGTTTTAGCATTCTAGTGATGTTTGGCTGTTGTGCCACGTTTGCATGTCCTTATCTGTTTGGGCCAAAGCTTTGAAGGCCTAACTCCTTACTCTGTTCTTGTAGCAGTTAATAACATCGGAGGACCACATGACATGCATGTGGACACAGTGTTACATACCGGTCCTCCCTCCCCTCCCCTCCTCTCATTCTGCAACCTCCTACTCATACCAGAAAACTGTATTCTATTACAATGTAAATAAATCACCATGGTTACTATAATGAAATTATTTCCACATAACAACCAATGAGTCTCTTGCAGGGACCACAGATAACCTAATGGCCTACTGTACCTAGTTACATGTAAAACGTATATGTGGGATCGTTTCCTCAAAATGGGACCTAACACATACATTATAAAATTTCTAGTACGCACAATACAAATGTAACACTTGCGTTGAAATGTATGGCTAATTAAAAATTCAGTGTCCATGACAGACACTCCGAATCTCAGTGCGTAAGAAGCAATGTGTAGAGAACATTTCAGACTTCTAGAGTACCAAACATTTGAAATCTTGAAAAAAACATGTGTTAGGTCCCTTTCACAGAAATGACCCCATGTACCTCTAGCACTGTAAACACCATGATTTTAATTAGAGGCAAGAGGTCATCTGCAGAAACATTTTCTTATGTTTTAAATGATGCAAAGTCTTATTTTCCTTACACGTGAGCTGCTACTGTAATCTGTTCCCCCTCATCCCCAGTTCAAACTTCTCAGCCCAGATACAGTTCCCATGCTTACATCATGATGACATCACCGTTGAAAGAAACATTGACATAGTAATCTGAATTACTATAGCAAATCAAATAGAACTGTCAGTTTAAACCACCAAAGCTTGGACACCTTGTAGCTAGGTCACTCAAACATGATCGGGAGGAGAAAGGGGGAGAGGGAGGGAGGGAGAGATGAAAGGAGTTAAGGCAGAGACATCCCACAACTAAGTCCCGCCCTCCCTCCTCCCCATCACTACACCACTCACAGTCCACACAGGAATGATGTCATCAGGAATGTCAGTGAACAAATCTGAAGAGAGCTACAAATAGAACAAGAGGCAGCCTGTCCTGGACAATAGACATTTGGGTCATGAATATCAGTACCTAGTAATGGGTCAAAACTAAAGGCAGTCACAACTTGCTGATATTGAATTCAAAAGTGGCTTACCAAAATACACCCACACACACAGAGTGAACAGGGGAGAGGCTCACAGGGTTGTGCAACAAGGTCTCAAACACTTCCCCTCCTTCAGCAGATGCCTCTCCAAGCCTCTCTGGTAAGACTCAAGGGAATAGTGATACGAGAATAGCTTGCATGTCTGTCGAGGCAGCACCTGCAAACAAGGAGTCAAAGGGTTAAACACAACTACAACACACAGGCTATATCAGTGGTATGTTGAAATGTATAGCAGTGTTGTATACAATAAAGTAAACGCACTGTAAACACCATGATTTAATTAGAGGCAGGAGCAGAAACATTTTCTTATACTTAGGATGGGATTCTACCCCTCTCCTTCCTACCCTCTCCTCCCTACCCCTCTCCACCCTACCCCTCTCCTCCCCACCCCTTTCCTCCCTACCCCCTCCTCCTCCCTACCCCTCTCCACCCTACCCCTCCCCTCCTCTACCCCTCTCCTCCCTTCCCCTCCCCTCCCTACCCCTCCCTCCCTAACCCTCTCCTCCCTACCCCTCTCCTCCCTACCCTATCCTCCCTACCCCTATCCTCTCTACCCCTCTCCTCCCTACCCCTCCCCTCCTACCCCTCTCCTCCCTACCTTTCCATTTCCTCCCCTCCCTTACCCCTCCCTCTGCAACCTCTACCTCACACCAGAACTGTAGTACCTAGTTACAAATTAAACATACATGTGGGTTCATTTCTGCAAAAAGGAACCCAACACATACATTATACACCACCCCCTCCTCCCCATCACTACACCACTCACAGTCCACACCTTCCCCTCCACACCTTCCTCCCCTCCCCATCACCACACCACTCACAGTCCATACCTTCCCCCCTCCCCATCACCACACCACTCACAGTCCACACACCCCTCCTCCCCATCACCACTGGCACACCACTCACAATGGCCACAATGCAGTAGGACGGATAGCAGGCAGGATACACACACATATGCACACATGAATGCAAAGCTTGGATACCAATGGCTTGAACAGCGGCATGTAGCCAAGAGCTTCCACCCAGTTCATCAGTCCAGTCTCTGAAGGTGGGAAAGACTGCCTTTGCCAGAAGACATTCCGACATGAGCCACTGATGATGAGGAAGGGGGAGAAGGAGGGGGAGGCAACTAGAGCTATATCTAAAAGAATGACATTTGTGAATGCATCCATAACTGCAGTGGTACACAGCAGCTCTTTATTTGTCGATCGTCGTACCTGACACAATTTCACGCGAGTTGTTACTGTTAGGGCACCGCCCCTAGAATAGTGTATAGCATATTGACATACATACCCATCAGACGAGTCACTGCGTATAAGAGAAGGCCTTGCACAGAGCAACTTGTACAAGGTTCAAGGTGCGGTAGGGGATTTGATGCACAGCGCAAGCTGGGGAAATATATACTCGTCAAATGAATTTATACATAATTCTTGATTCCAGGATTGAATCAATGATTTGTTCGTTGTAATGTTAAACAATGACTCTTGATTTAGCACAACTGGTAACTGAATCACGCCCCCAATTAGCGACATGACGTCGATTACAAATCAAACCTTCAGATTAAGCGCTACAGTAAATCACTCTTCTGAGTTTTAAATACTATTATAATTATACTACTATGACAATACAAAAATATTGTACAAGTAACTCACCATTACATCAGTATTCAAATCATATAAATTGCAACATATAAGGTGACATATCAGTTAGTTAAAACTAATCATTATTCTAGCCATTGTGGAAACTCAATAACATATAGCTATTTTTCCACAATGACTAGAATAATGATCAGTTTTAACTAACTGATATGTCACCTTATATGTTGCAATTTATATGATTTGAATACTGATGTAATGGTGAGTTACTTGTACAATATTTTTGTAAATTTTTTTCATGCATATGTTGATGGGTCATTTCACGATACCTGCATTGGAGAAAAAACTGGGCTTTGCATGGTGAACAATGGGTGTTATGAACAAAACAAGATTGTTAGCCCCAGAAATGTAAATAGTTGTCCACTTGCATCAGCTGAATGAAACACTCTGGGATTCCGATGAGCTTCTTTCTTCTCCACATGTACAGACTTCTCTGTCCATCTCATTGGTACTAATCCCATACATGTTATGATGCTGCTGAATACGAATAGAAGCATGCATGTCCTCTTGGCAGACTTGCATGTTGCACAATTACAGACATAGAGCCCCAATCCTTTTTGCTCTCTAACTCTTCGAACAAGACTTCTCACGAATGCATGCGCAATGTAGGTACACAAGTGTCATTTATTATTATGCCAAAGTGAGAAAACACATGCATGCAGTGATGCCGCGGTTCGCCCGCCAACCGTCAAAAGACTCAAAACCGTTAGACTAGGCGATACGGTTGGCTTGAACGCCGTCGTGAATAATTGAATTAGTTCGCGAACCACTTAACCGTCAGCCTATTGAGGCAATAACCATGGGACTATCAAAAATTTTTGACAGTCAACTGCCTGTGTTGCGGTACAGTTTTTATAATCCGCCCGGATAATTCACGCTAGGATATTTTATCCGACCGGATATTCTGTCCTAGTACGTTTTATCCTACCCTGGTACATACTATCCTACCCTAGGATAAACTATCCTAGAATACTTTACCCTACCCGTGTTTACTACACTAGATAGAATTTGTTTATCCTGGACTGATGTACATGTGATGTATAAACGCATATAATGTTACATGTATTATTGTTTTTTATAAAATAATTTAATTTGTCATAAAACATGTAATGCTAAAACTGAGATTCACTGTAAAATTACATTTTCAAAATGACTGTTTATGTTTCTCGTCGATACGCGAAGACATTTTCAAGCCGAACAAACAACACGTGTTATGGCGGATAAAGTATTCTAGGGTAGGTTAAAATACTATCCGACCGGATAAAAAAAAACTCGCACATTTTATCCCCTCGGATAAGGGGGGATAAAATATGCTGTGACACCGGTCAGACATTATGAGAAATTTTTGTTGTTGGATGACTGAGGTCTGGGAACCTGTGAGAATGGACACAATGCAGCATTCATACACCGAAGTGACAATTCGATAACAAGACATACTCTGACACCGCTTTCCTGCCGGGTAGTTAGAATAATATTTTTTTATTTACACTATTTTTATACTTATTAGACTACATGCGCCCGCATGCTCAGTAATATTATATAAAATTGTTGCTTGGATTTCATTTGCTGCTTGGGTTTTAGTTCTGTGAGTGACGCCGTTTTAATTCATGCATTGCCTTTGGCTTTCTAGTGTACTATCGTTTCCTCCCGAGTTCTGACTTCTGAGTCAATGCCGGCTGGGTTTGGCTTGTGTCCTGCCGCATAAAGGTCTGATCGACCTGAACAACATTGTGCAGATTTGTGCAGATTCCTGCAGAAGTTTAAGAAGAACCATCTAGAGAGATGCTGTTCCCAATCACAATATATTTGTTCTGGATGCATTGACTTTGACGTAAGTAAATATTCAAGTGCGAATT
This sequence comes from Ephydatia muelleri, assembly GCA_013339895.1. Lineage (NCBI taxonomy): Eukaryota > Metazoa > Porifera > Demospongiae > Spongillida > Spongillidae > Ephydatia > Ephydatia muelleri. Next base: position 1,586,817 of record JABACO010000002.1, on the reverse strand, counting down.
TCAACTGCATCAATGCATTCTGCTGCAGCTATGTACTACTACCAACGCGATCCTTGGGGTGGCACACGGGAGCGTGAAGGACAGCATAGAAGACGAGTTGAAGCGCTATATGCTTAACTGGCGCGTTAATGACGTCATGCAATGGTGGAGCGACCATGCAGCTAACTTCCTTCGCATTGCTCTGCTACTGGCCCGCTAGCCCCGCTAAAGTACTGATTTACCCATTCCTGTGTCCAGTGCTCACTCTGAAAGGGTATTTTCTCAGCTAAAAGCTGACCGCATTTCAGCAAGAGATGGCAGAGTAACGTTTAATAAACACGATGGTTATTAAATTTAATTCGTGCTGTTAGTTTGGACCGGATGTCGACCGGGACCGGCTTGAACGCAGGCGGCCAACCGTCAAACCGCCAACGTGGCCGCATGGTCACTGTCGTCCGCCAACGTGATGAACCGTTTGGATCCGGTACGGCTAGCCGTGAACGTGACCGGATCGATAGTAGCTGACCGCGGCATCACTGCATGCATGTGACCTTCAATGCAGCCAAATACGTTTGATGGAGAGAGTTCAGCTGGAGGAAGGCGTTGAGGATGGTGTGGCCGATGAACACCACGTCACAAAAATGACGTGCCATAAGCGAATTAAGCCGATCTATTTTTAGCAGAAACACTACAAGCCCCAAAATGATAAGCAGCTAAAAGCCGCGTCTCTGTCACGCCGCCTCAGAGGACTTCACGGGAAACGTGCTAGCTTCAGGACATTAGACTTTATTCAAACACATCACTACCTTGATCAACCACAAGTAGTCGATATCGAAAGTAAGCTACATGTACGTCACAGTACGTGCAGCTATTATGATTATAATTCAACGCCGTGCATTTAATGTGCTTAATTAATGAGCCAAGGATTCCCTTCCTGAGTGCCAGATTCAAGCATGGCCGTAGTCACGGATATAGTCACTGCCGCAGTCAATACCTAAAACTAAAAGGGGGAAGTAGGGTAGCTTATTGGTATTACTGTTACAGAGCGGATAAAAGCATCAAACTTTGCACAAAGATTCATTAGCACTGACTGATCAAAACTAGCCTAGGAGCCCTCCAAAAATTTTGTCCAAACCCTAAGAAATAACCACTTCTCATTTCACCGTGGAATTTCTCATTCGCCTTTTTTTTTAATCTGCTCGTAATGCTTAAAAGATTCAAGCATTTCTTGAAAATTATTATCTTTATTGCTTACATTCACCAGAATCTGGTGAATGTAAGTGTAATGCGAGCATGCGCAGAACAGGCATTACGTAACATGATGGACATGTATATATATACTTCCTTTTTATGCATGTATGTTTATAGCCAGTCTATTAATCTGGTGCTGCCTGTATCCCTTTCTGCTCTCATTACATTGGCGTAGTCGGCAGGATGGCTAGCAAGCCGGTATTGCTGCCAGAACCTTACAGTGGTGAGTCGGGCAGTTGGGATGACTGGATAGACCATTTTGAGTGCATTGCGGAGGTGAATAAGTGGGCCACTGGGGAAGAAAAGGTTAAGTGGCTACGTGTCCGCCTGACTGGGAAGGCTCTAACGGCACTCAGGAAACTGCCTGAAAGCGCGCGTAGCAGCTACGCTGAGTGCAAAACTGCCTTAAAGAAGCGGTTCGACCCCGACAGCAAGAGGGAACTTCATGTCGCTGAACTCCACACCCGAACGAGAGGAAAGACGGAGGATTGGGCGTCATTTGGAGACGCGCTGAGAGTACTGGTGGACAAAGCGTACCCGCACTTCGAAGACGCGGCCAGAGAGTGTTTAGCGGTAAACCAATTTCTTTCCCAGATACACAACCAACAGGTCGCCTTCGGAGTAAAGCAGAAGAGACCTAAGAACGTGGAGGAGGCGGTTGCGGTAACCATTGAGCTAGAGTCCTATCTGGGTAACACCAGACCCACACCTGTGGCTGCTGTGTCTTCTCCGACAACAAGCGAAGACTCTGAACCAGTTGCGGTGGTGTCTTCTGATGGTGCGGATATTCGCAAGCTAACAGAGCGCCTGGCTCGAATGGAGACACTTCTGGAGGACACCCTAGGACGCAAAAGTGACGTGAGTAGAGCAAACCCGCGACGAAAAAGGCAAGTTACCTGCTGGAATTGTGGTCAGATAGGGCATATTGCACGGGCATGCAGAGTGAATTCCAAACCATTGGAGAAGCAGGGAAACTTCATGCCCCCGATGCGAAGGGCCCAGCATCAGGGGGCAAGCCTGTAAAAACCCACGAAGAATGCCATTTAACTGTGCCGACATTGTCTCTAAGTAGTTGTGCTAATTACAGAGTACATGGCAGAATTAATTCTATTGTTACCGAGTTCACAATTGATACAGGAGCAGCTGTTTCACTTGTTCGACAAGACGTGTGGTATAGGGCTGCAAAAGATGGTGGTCTTCAGTTGGTGCAGTGGTCGGGGCAGACACTGGTGGGAGTAAATGGATCACCACTACAAACTCATGGACAGGGACTCCTCCAATTCACCTTGCAAGATAAGACCTTTGAAGCCAGTGTGATAGTGACTAGTGACCTCAAGGTCGAGGTGATCCTAGGGGTGGATTTTTTGCAGAGATACAGCTGCATAATTGATTGTGGGTGTAAAACTCTTTGTATTCCATCCAAGCATATGGGACAGTTTCCGCGAAAATTGCCCCACGGATATAATTGGGACAGTTTCCGCGAAAATTGCCCCACGGTTATATTATAAAATGTTATAAAAATGCATCGCGGGTGAATCGCTATAACTTCCCAACGGTTAACGCTATCAACTTCCTATTTTCAACACTTCATACTACACCATTTCACTACGGGAAAACGTATTTTGGGGCCTTGCACTAGTTCATTGCTGATGCTACGAAGTCCGATACCCCATGGGGTTCAAAACCGCCACATCTTCAGGTAGGAGCATTCAAATCGCTTCAAATTCAGTATGTACGTACAGGGGTCCTGTTGCTATTGATGTGTTCAGTTCGTTAATTTTTACTCTATCCGTCACGGAGATACAGCTGTGCAAAGTTAATGCACATTTCCCGCTCGATTGCACCATTTTTGCATGCAACCCGTGTTCCATTCTCCCAATCCACAATAAATTTTGATAACTTCTTTGTTCCGCCCATTTCTCCCTTAAACTAAGCTAGCCGTTCCCAACTGTTTTTGTCTCACTCAGGCAGTGAGTTTATGCGGGAAAGTTAAAAGAAGA
>JABACO010000002.1:1561087-1581087 GCA_013339895.1 Ephydatia muelleri | reverse complement strand
TGAATGCAGCGAATTAAACGAGTGTACATGAACTCAGATTGCTATTCCTCACCATAAGTACAAAGTACGTACTGTGGCTTGCTATAACCTTCTACGAGTAGTCATTTAATTTACTACATACAAATTAGTACAGTGTGACACGCAACACTCTTCTTGATGAAAAACGCAGTTTTTTTTGCTGATTGCGGTAGGTCAGGGCCCGTGGTAAGTTTACACAGACACAATGGATAGCGATATTCATCATTCCATGAGCCACTCAAAAGGAAAAACAGAAGCCTCTTGAGCTTGTTTGCTAACCATGGCATATCTTATGACTTGTCCCTATTTGTGTCAGGGGACAGTCCTATAAGGACACAATGTATGCATAAAGGACCAGTCCTATGACACTACATACCTACATGTGTAGACATGTCTCATGGTCTCATGAGCTGTTCAATGAATGCATGTGCAGAGAAGGCATTCAGTGAGAGAAAATGTGTGTACCATCATTATCAGGGAGCACTACTGTTTTTTCCACATGAACAACAGTGTGTGCTTCGTGTGTCACGTGTCTGTGCACATGTGCAAGTCTGTGTTGCGTCTGTATATCTGTATGTGTTTATCTGTATGTGTGTCTGTGTGTATTGTGTGTGTATCTGTAAGTGTGTGTCTGTTGTGTCTGTGCATGTGTGTCTATATGTATTTTGTGTGTGCGAGTCTGTGTGCAAGTCTGCGTGTCTGTGTATTTCGTGAGTGTCTATATATTTCGTGTGTGTCTGTGTGTGCTTGTGTGTCCGTGTGTATGTGTGTGTGTGTCTGTGTGTATGTCGTGTGTGTATGTTCCTGTGTGTGTCTGTGCATGTGTGTGTCTGAGTGTTTTGTGTGATTGTCTCGTGTGTGTGTGTCTGTGTATTTCGTGTGTGCCTGTGTATGCATGTGTGTGCCTCTGTGTGTGTGCTAGTGTGTATTTCATGCATGTGTGTGTGCATGTGTGTGTATGTGTTTGTCATATGTGTGTGTCGTGTGTTTTGTGTGTCCATGTGTGTGTCTGTGTATCTGTGTGCGTGTGTGTGTTTGTATGTGTCTGTGTATGTGTGTGTCTGTGTGCGTTTGTGTGTGTGTGTGTGTGTGCGTTAGCGTGTCTGTGTGTGTGTGTTTGTATGCATCTGTGTGTATGCATATGCGTCTGTGTGTGCATGTGTGTGCATGTGTGTGCTAGTGTGTATTTCATGTATGTGTGTGTGCATGTGTGTCTGTGTGTATGTTTGTCATATGTGTGTCGTGTGTTTTGTGTGTCCATGTGTGTGTCTGTGTATCTGTGTGTGTGTTTGTATGCGTCTGTGTGTATGTCATGCGTGTGTGTGTGTGCGTTAGTGTGTCTGTGTGTGTGTTTTTGTATGTGTCTGTGTGTATGTCATGTGTGTGTGTGTGTGTGCGTTAGTGTGTCTGTGTGTGTGTTTTTGTATGTGTCTGTGTGTATGTCATGTGTGTGTGTGTGTGCGTTAGTGTGTGTGTGTGTGTGTGCGTTAGTGTCTGTGTGTGCCTGTGTGTGCTAGTGTGTATTTCATGCATGTGTGCGTGTGCGTGTGTGTGTGTGTGTCATGTGTTTTGTGTGTCCATGTGTGTGTCTGTGTATCTGTGTGTGTGTGTTTGTATGCGTCTGTGTGTATATCATGTGTGTGTCTGTGTGTGCGTTTGTGTGTGTGTGCGTTAGTGTGTGTGTTTTTGTATGCGTCTGTGTGTATGTCATGCGTGTGTCTGTGTATCTGTGTGCGTGTGCGTTAGTGTGTGCCTGTGTGTGCATGTGTATGCTAGTGTGTATTTCATGCATGTGTGTGTGCGTGTGTGTGTTTGTCATATTTGTGTGTCGTGTGTTTTGTGTGTCCATGTGTGTGTTTGTGTATCTGTGTGTGTGTGTTTGTATGTGTCTGTGTGTATGTCATGTGTGTGTCTGTGTGTGCGTTTGTGTGTATGTGTGCGTTAGTGTGTCTGTGTGTGTGTGTTTTTATGCGTCTGTGTATGTCATGTGTGTGTCTGTGTGCGTTTGTGTGTGTGTGCGTTTGTGTGTGTGTGCGTTAGTGTGTCTGTGTGTGTATGTCATGTGTGTGTGTGCGTTAGTGTGTCTGTGTGTGTATGTCATGTGTCTGTGTGTGCCTGTTAGTGTGTCTGTGTGTGTGTGTGCGTTAGTGTGTCTGTGTGTGTATGTCATGTGTCTGTGTGTGCCTGTGTGTGTGCGTGTTAGTGTGTCTGTGTGTGTGTGTGTGTCATGTGTCTGTGTGTGTGTGTGTGTGCGTTAGTGTCTGTGTGTGCATTTGTGTGTCTGTGTGCGTATGTCATTTGTGTGTCTGTGTGCGTATGTCATGTGTGTGTGTGCGTTAGTGTGTCTGTGTGTGCATTTGTGTGTCTGTGTGTGTATGTCATGTGTGTGTGTGTGTGTGCATGTGTGTGCTATGCAAGCTTGGTACACAAATTGAAATGCAATCAGTTGAATTGAATAGAATGCATGTGCATGTGACAATGTTTGTGAGTGAGAGTGTTTGTACCATCATCAGACAGGTGTATTGTTTGCCACATGTATGTGTGCAAGTACGCTGTACATGAGTGTGTGTGTGTGTGTGTGTGTGTATGTGTGTGTGTGTGTGTGTGTGCGTGTGTGTGGTTGTGTATAAGAAAATACGCCATACGATAGTGTACAGGGCCATGTACGCAACAATGCAAGTGTGTGCACAAGTGGGAGCCAGCATGAGTTCATGTACTATGTGTGAGCTGAAAGTTTTGCGAGACCGAAATCGTAGCCGAGTGGGCGTGGCAGATATAAGACGATGATTTTAGCAAGATGATGGCAAATAGGAAAGCTTTATTACACGACTAGAGGATGATGTGAGTGCGTAGCAAATAGCCTTACGCGTGCCGTTTTGAATACTGCCGGCGACGTGGGAGGCGCAAGGTTATACTGCAACCATTCACTTGGGTCCGTTAATTTGGTACGATCGTCTGGAACTGAGCAGTGTTCTTCTTCTTTTAACTTTCCCGCATAAACTCACTGCCTGAGTGAGACAAAAACAGTTGGGAACGGCTAGCTTAGTTTAAGGGAGAAATGGGCGGAACAAAGAAGTTATCAAAATTTATTGTGGATTGGGAGAATGGAACACGGGTTGCATGCAAAAATGGTGCAATCGAGCGGGAAATGTGCATTAATTTTGCACAGCTGTATCTCCGTGACGGATAGAGTAAAAATTAACGAACTGAACACATCAATAGCAACAGGACCCCTGTACGTACATACTGAATTTGAAGCGATTTGAATGCTCCTACCTGAAGATGTGGCGGTTTTGAACCCCATGAGGTATCGGACTTCGTAGCATCAGCAATGAACTAGTGCAAGGCCCCAAAATACGTTTTCCCGTAGTGAAATGGTGTAGTATGAAGTGTTGAAAATAGGAAGTCGATAGCGTTAACCGTTGGGAAGTTATAGCGATTCACCCGCGATGCATTTTTATAACATTTTATAATATAACCGTGGGGCAATTTTCGCGGAAACTGTCCCAATTATTATAAAATGTTATAAAAATGCATCGCGGGTGAATCGCTATAACTTCCCAACGGTTAACGCTATCAACTTCCTATTTTCAACACTTCATACTACACCATTTCACTACAGGAAAACATATTATGGGGCCTTGCACTAGTTCCTTGCTGATGCTACGAAGTCCGATACCCCATGGGGTTCAAAACCGCCACATCTTCAGCTAGGAAAGTTTAAATCGCTTCAAATTCAGTATGTACGTACAGGGGTCCTGTTGCTATTGATGTGTTCAGTTCGTTAATTTTTACTCTATCCGTCACGGAGATATAGCTGTGCAAAGTTAATGCACATTTCCCGCTCGATTGCACCATTTTTGCATGCAACCGTTCCATTCTCCCAATCCACAATAAATTTTGATAACTTCTTTGTTCCACCCATTTCTCCCTTAAACTAAGCTAGCCGTTCCCAACTGTTTTTGTCTCACTCAGGCAGTGAGTTTATGCGGGAAAGTTAAAAGAAGAAGAACGCTGCTCAGTTCCAGACGATCGTACCAAATTAACGGACCCAAGTGAATATAACCTTGCGCCTCCCACGTCGCCGGCAGTATTCAAAACGGCACGCGTAAGGCTATTTGCTACGCACTCACATCATCCTCTAGTCGTGTAATAAAGCTTTCCTATTTGCCATCATCTTGCTAAAATCAGAGATCTGTGCTAAAATCATCGTCTTATATCTGCCACGCCCACTCGGCTACGATTTCGGTCTCGCAAAACTTTCAGCTCACACATAGTACATGAACTCATGCTGGCTCCCACTTGTGCACACACTTGCATTGTTGCGTACATGGCCCTGTACACTATCGTATGGCATATTTTCTTATACACTACCACACACACACACACACACACACACGCACACATACACACACACACACACACACACTCATGTACATCGTACTTGCACACCAGTTATACATGTGGTAAACAATACACCTGTCTGATGATGGTACAAACACTCTCACTCACAAAATTTGTCACATGCACATGTATTCTATTCAATTCAACTGTACTTGTGCATGTTTGTACAGACCACTGATTCTATGTAAATTTGTGTACCAAGCTTTCTGTACATGTATCGTGTCTCCAAGGATTGAATACATTGTGTCCCCATCTGGTACTCTACATGTACACAAACATTGCACACTTGCATAACACACACACCACTGTATAAATGCACACACAAAAATGCTCACACACAACATATAGATACACACACACACACACACATACGGACACGGACACACTCACAGACACAGGCACAGACACACAGGTACACATGAAATACACATAGACACATGCACAACACACACACAGACACACACAGACACACACACATAGACACACACACATAGACACACACACATAGACACACACAACACACACAGACACAGACACACACAGACACACACACATGACATACACACAGACACACATGGACACGGACTCACACACATGAAATTCCCAGACACACACATGCACAGACACACAGACGCAGGCACACATGGACACACAGGCATAGACACACACATGCACAGACACACACATGCACACACACACACACACACACGCACACACAAGATACACACATGCCATACACGCACAACAGACACACAAGCACACAAAGACACACGCACGAAATACACAAACACACCTACAGACACACACATGAAATACAGACACGCACACAGACATGCAGACATACAGTACATGTACATGCACACAGACTCATACCAAAAAATACATACAGACACGCACACAAAATACACATAGACACACACATGCAGACACACATGCACACACATGGACACACAGATACACACACGACATACAAACAGACACACACATATACAGACACACATGTAGCTACATGCATGTACCTACGTGTATGTACCGTCTCTAAAGTGAGAGCTCTAGGTCATGTACATGCATCATACTCCCAAAGAATTGGTCCTCAGCCCCCATAGGATTGGTGTCCCGTACCACTGTATGCATGTGGCAAAGAATATCACTGTATTCACCACAGCACTGGGCCCATGGTACAATATTAAAAAGTGTGTGTGGGCGGGGGGGGGAGGGGGCTGATGTCTTTTGAGCAAAATGAATAATTAAAATATACAAGTCTACATGTAGAGATGCACGAATTTATTTTTAATCATGATGTGTATGATGTTGTCATCGAAAAAGTTGTTGTCGGCTATCATTCCTTGATGAATTTATACAGTTGGCCAAAAAATTGTGGTGTGTGTGTGGAGGGTCCCTGCAGCGTGCATAAGACTTTAAGTTCTTACATACTCACATCCATCTTTTTGTAGTTAAGTACAATTGTGTAATAAAGCTTTCCTGTTTGGCAAAATCCTTGATCCTTGAACAACTTATCATTCTTTATGCTTCCATTACTCAGCTATGTGGCTTGTGTACCAGTTGCAGGGACTTGAGTCTCTCTTTGCCCATACAATATTTAGTTCACACAGAGTACATGAACATGCCCTCATGTTGGTTCACACACCCTGATGCATGTGTATATGTTGTGCACATGCGTCTGTACATCCTAAGCACAACACACACACACACACACACACACACAAACACAAACCCACACACACACAAACACAAACCCACACACACAAACACACACACACACACACACACACACACACACACACACCAGTTTCCTCTGTATTGTTGCAAGCAGACGTATACTCTTCTCTCATCTAGCACTCTGTACAAGCGCTCGTCTGACCTGTAAAAGCCTTTTCTGAGTACAGTATAATGAATATCGTTACTAGCTTGCAATCGATATGTCTGTGTAAACTACCACTGGCCCTGACCTACGACGATCTGCAACGATAAGGGAGGTACAATAATTTCATCGCAGGTCTACTGTTTCCATCAGCACAATGTTGTGTGTCCCCCATGTCGCAATGCAGCGAATTAAACGAGTGTACATGAACTCAGATTGCTGTTCCTCACCATAAGTACAAAGTACGTACTGTGGCTTGCTATAACCTTCTAATTTACTACAAGTGCAGTGTGACATGCAACACTGTGCTGCCTCTTCTTGATGAAAAACGCAGTTTTTTTTTGAAGGGCGATGGTTCTGCCTGGCGATGAATTTTCCTATCATTGTTGATTGCGGTAGGTCAGGGCCCGTGGTTAGTTTACACAGACACAATAGATAGCGATATTCATCATTCCATGAGCCACTCAAAAGGAAAAACAGAAGCCTCTTGAGCTTGTTTGCTAACCATGGCATATCTTATGACTTGTCCCTATTTGTGTCAGGGGACTGTCCTATAAGGACACAATGTATGCATAAAGGACCAGTCCTATGACACTACATATAGACATGTCTCATGGTCTCATGAGCTGTTCAATGAATGCATGTGCAGAGAAGGCATTCAGTGAGAGAAAATGTGTGTACCATCATTATCAGGGAGCACTACTGTTTTTTCCACATGAACAACAGTGTGTGCTTCGTGTGTCACGTGTCTGTGCACATGTGCGAGTCTGTGTGTGTGCGTCTGTATATCTGTGTGTGTGTCTGTGTGCATGTGTGTATCTGTATGTGTGTCTGTGTGTATTGTGTGTGTATCTGTAAGTGTGTCTGTTGTGTCTGTGCATGTGTGTCTATATGTATTTTGTGTGTGTGCAAGTCTGCGTGTCTGTGTGTTTCTGTGTGTGTCTGTGTATTTCGTGAGTGTCTATATATTTCGTGAGTGTCTATATATTTCGTGTGTGTGTCTGTGTGTGCTTGTGTGTGTGTGTCTGTGTGTATGTCGTGTGTGTATGTTCCTGTGTGTGTCTGTGCATGTGTGTGTGTGTGATTGTCTCGTGTGTGTGTGTCTGTGTATTTCGTGTGTGCCTGTGCATGCATGTGTGTCTGTGTGTGCCTGTGTGTGTGTGCTAGTGTGTATTTCATGCATGTGTGTGCATGTGTGTGTGTGCATGTGTGTGTATGTGTTTGTCATATGTGTGTGTCGTGTGTTTTGTGTGTCCATGTGTGTGTCTGTGTATCTGTGTGCGTGTGTGTGTTTGTATGTGTCTGTGTATGTGTGTGTCTGTGTGCGTTTGTGTGTGTGTGTGCATTAGTGTGTCTATGTGTGTGTGTTTGTATGCATCTGTGTGTATGCATATGTATCTGTGTGTGCCTGTGTGTGCATGTGTGTGCTAGTGTGTATTTCATGTATGTGTGTGTGCATGTGTGTCTGTGTGTGCTAGTGTGTGTGTGTGTACATGTGTGTGCGTTTGTCATACTGTATGTGTGTCGTGTGTTTTGTGTGTCCATGTGTGTGTCTGGTGTATCTGTGTGTGTGTTTGTATGCGTTTGTGTGTATGTCATGCGTGTGTGTGTGCGTTAGTGTGTCTGTGTGTGTGTTTTTGTATGTGTCTGTGTGTATGTCATGTGTGTGTGTGTGTGTGCGTTAGTGTGTCTGTGTGTGTGTTTTTGTATGTGTCTGTGTGTATGTCATGTGTGTGTCTGTGTGCGTTTGTGTGTATGTCATGTGTGTGTGTGTGTGTGTGCGTTAGTGTCTGTGTGTGCCTGTGTGTGCTAGTGTGTATTTCATGCATGTGTTTGTGTGCGTGTGTGTGTTTGTCATATGTGTGTCGTGTGTTTTGTGTGTCCATGTGTGTGTCTGTGTATCTGTGTGTGTGTGTTTGTCATGTGTGTCGTGTGTTTTGTGTGTCCATGTGTGTGTCTGTGTATCTGTGTGTGTGTGTTTGTATGTGTCTGTGTATATCATGTGTGTGTCTGTGTGTGCGTTTGTGTGTGTGTGCGTTAGTGTGTGTGTGTTTTTGTATGCGTCTGTGTGTATGTCATGTGTGTGTCTGTGTATCTGTGTGCGTGTGCGTTAGTGTGTCTGTGTGTGCCTGTGTGTGCATGTGTGTGCTAGTGTGTATTTCATGCATGTGTGTGTGCGTGTGTTTGTCATATTTGTGTGTCGTGTGTTTTGTGTGTCCATGTGTGTGTCTGTGTATCTGTGTGTGTGTGTTTGTATGTGTCTGTGTGTATGTCATTTGTGTGTCTGTGTGTGCGTTTGTGTGTGTGTGTGCGTTAGTGTGTCTGTGTGTGTGTGTTTTTATGTGTCTGTGTATGTCATGTGTGTGTCTGTGTGCGTTTGTGTGTGTGTGCGTTAGTGTGTCTGTGTATGTCATGTGTCTGTGTGTGCCTGTGTGTGTGTGTGTGCGTTAGTGTGTCTGTGTGTGCCTGTGTGTGTGTGTGCGTTAGTGTGTCTGTGTGTGCCTGTGTGTGTGTGTGTGCGCGTTAGTGTGTCTGTGTGTGTGGTCATGTGTCTGTGTGTCTGTGTGTGCATTAGTGTCTGTGTGTGCATTTGTGTGTCTGTGTGCGTATGTCATGTGTGTGTGTGCATTAGTGTGTCTGTGTGTGCATTTGTGTGTCTGTGTGTGTATGTCATGTGTGTGTGTGTGTGTGGCATGTGTGTGTTATGCAAGCTTGGTACACAAATTGAAATGCAATCAGTTGAATTGAATAGAATACATGTGCATGTGACAATGTTTGTGAGTGAGAGTGTTTGTACCATCATCAGACAGGTGTACTGTTTGCCACATGTATGTGTGCAAGTACGCTGTACATGAGTGTGTGTGTGTGTGTGTGTGTGTGTGTGTGTGTTGTGTGTGTGTGTGCGTGTGTGTGGTTGTGTATAAGAAAATATGCCATACGATAGTGTACAGGGCCATGTACGCAACAATGCAAGTGTGTGCACAAGTGAGAGCCAGCATGAGTTCATGTACTAGCTATGTGTGAGTTGAAAGTTGTGAGACCGAAATCAATGCAATCGTAGCCGAGTGGGCGTGGCAGATATAAGACGATGATTTTAGCAAGATGATGGCAAATAGGAAAGCTTTATTACACGACTAGAGGATGATGTGAGTGCGTAGCAAATAGCCTTACGCGTGCCGTTTTGAATACTGCCGGCGACGTGGGAGGCGCAAGGTTATATTCACTTGGGTCCGTTAATTTGGTACGATCGTCTGGAACTGAGCAGCGTTCTTCTTCTTTTAACTTTCCCGCATAAACTCACTGCCTGAGTGAGACAAAAACAGTTGGGAACGGCTAGCTTAGTTTAAGGGAGAAATGGGCGGAACAAAGAAGTTATCAAAATTTATTGTGGATTGCATGCAAAAATGGTGCAATCGAGCGGGAAATGTGCATTAACTTTGCACAGCTGTATCTCCGTGACGGATAGAGTAAAAATTAACGAACTGAACACATCAATAGCAACAGGACCCCTGTACGTACATACTGAATTTGAAGCGATTTGAATGCTCCTAGCTGAAGATGTGGCGGTTTTGAACCCCATGGGGTATCGAACTTTGTAGCATCAGCAAGGAACTAGTGCAAGGCCCCACAATACGTTTTCCCGTAGTGAAATGGTGTAGTATGAAGTGTTGAAAATAGGAAGTTGATAGCGTTAACCGTTGGGAAGTTATAGCGATTCACCCGCGATGCATTTTTATAACATTTTATAATATAACCGTGGGGCAATTTTCGCGGAAACTGTCCCAGATAGTATAAGAATAAGCTGGTATCCATAGAGACCTGGTTGTGTCTACACACACAACCATCTCCTCTACGTTTGTCAAGACATGATGATAAACATCAGCTCACACACTACACATAGAACATAGCCAGTTTGTGTTGGCCATGATACATTCACACTCACATGTGATAGGTGTTCTGGAGTTTACATCATCATGACATCAACAAGACAAAACATTTTCTAAAGCAGTAATAGCAACAGCATTACAAAACAGATGGCACACACACATACAAATAACTACTGTGGAGTACATAATATGGTTCAATGTTCCCAGCTACATGCATAACCTTGTGAGGTCACTGTTGTGTGATCCAGGAGGTCAACTGCTCCGATAACAGGACTTCACCAACACTGGCACTTCTCAACACACCTGTCAATGTCCTCCAGGTGTAAGGGGGTGACCCTCGTCTCCTCCATACCTCAAATATCTCACCAAATGCTCTGTGGTGGTTCTCCAAGCCTTGGTGTTGTGGACATATGGCCTGAAGCTCAGCTGTTGCGAGGCCAAGTTGAAATCCAATGGCCCAACACTTGCTTGGAATCTTCGCTACTTTGTCCATGAGGTGCTGTAATGATGGCTCACTGTCCAAGGACACAGGAACTGTACCTAGATGGAACAGATAGTGATCACATGATCTACCACACACACATTACCCACCTGTTGCACTGGGATCTTGTTTAGTCACACCACTCTCACCAAACCACATCAACTGACCCTCACACAGGTCACCACACTGATCTCCAACAATGCTACACCTCCATTTCTTCTCTGACACTATTATAGCTACATGAGGAAGGTCTGAGGTACAACTGGCTCCTGCACACATGAAGGCATCTTCAAATTTGACACCTTGGTACTTGAGTATTCCACATGCTGTCTTGATGCCACTGTGAACACAACCTCTCACCTCCCTACACACTTTACTGGACATGGTGTCAATATGCAACAGAATGTAAGAGAACATGTCAACTAGGGTCACCAGTTCTGTTGTGTGCTTGAGATGAAAAGTGATGCAGTTGCGATACAAACACAATGGTTTATTCCTTTTCATGCACACCTTCCAAGGTGAATTGCTGGTTGAGGATAAAAGCTGGGCTACAAGACAGCAGAACAGACCACTAGGAATACAGCCTTCGGTGGGCCTGATGATCAGTGAGGTACCTGGTTGACAGTACTTGGTCACTTGGCCAGAGTCCAGATGGGGCAGCAGAGCCGGCATCAAGTACACACCACCCTCATCACCAACCATAGCAATTGCTCCAACACTCACCAACAACTTCAACAGATCTTGTACAGTGAACAGACCTTCTGTGTAATGCTTTGAAAACTTGTTCAGGAGCTCCACTGACAACAGTCCATGATCCCTGAACTTGACCAGATCCCCCTTAGCTGCCACACCCCCAGCCGGACGATACAACAGCTTGTGGTGGTACTCCACTATTTCAGACACCTTGGTGAGGACCACCTGGGGATCACAGAACACTGTCTGGGGAAGAACCTCTGGGTAATGTAAGAACATGTTGTTGTGGACAAGATGGCGCAAGGCAGCAGAGAATGCATCTCCCTCGATGTGCAACCTTTTAGCACACCCTTGGCATTCTACAAGGCTCAAGATGCCATCATGGGATGACCTTTGGAGATAAACCTCCAGTCCAAACCATGCTATAGGCATCTTTATTGGCTGTGGGCATACAGATATTATTTCTTCTCTGAGTACCTTAGCAACACGCCTGTCCTCGTCCTGAGGGGTTTTCCCATTCACAGCAAATATCACTTCTTCTAGCTCCTCTCCGTTGTACACTATACGAAAACTGCCTGCATCCAGTAATGCCTTGAGCTTTAGGTTTTTCTCTTCAATGGATTCTGAGCACCTATCTGCAGCATCTCGGTGTGTTCCCACGGTGATGATCAGAGGTCGAGCATCCTGTGAGCACATTGCTCCGAGACAGTGCTGTAGGATCTGTTTGTGTGAGAGAGATGATCGATATGGTCTACTCACTGGCTTGCCATCCGCTCTATAGTACTCAATGGTTGGTTGATGGGACAGTTCTTCTGAAAGGTTTAATACAAATATGGCCACAGCAGGTTTCTGAATGAACAATGGAAGGATATCATGGTATTGAAGTTGACCTCCACTGTCAATAAAATGAATCCACTTCACACGAAACTGTTTCTTCTTGTCTATGTACAGAGAGATTTGTACAGGTTAAGTAAGATAACTCTGAACCATCTCTTTACCTGAGGAGTGGACCTTGATGTGATGAATCAGCTCCTCTATGGATACAGTCCTGCTCTGTTGGACGGTATCCATGGTAGTACTGACACGAGCAGGTGTGGGGTCAGGGTGAACTGCACCAGCTCCATCACTAGATACATGAATGGTGGTCATCTTTGGGAAACTGCTAACCACCTCTTCCAAGGATGCTGCCATGGATACACCACCATCTCTGATGGTACCACCCACAACCCTTAGCAGTGCCTGGTCATCTTCAACCACAAACAAGTCATCCTCCTCTTGACCAACCACACCAGCCAGTGAGGAGATGGCTCGAACAGGGTTGTCAGCCAGTCCTGTACTGACACGTTGCCCTGGAGGGTCCTTCTTGAGAAGGAGGTGTTTGAGGTGAGTCTTGCCAACACCGGCTGCTCCAAGGATGAGACACTTGGTCACTGAAGTTTCCACATATCCCTTGCTCATGGCCTCCTCATAGAGCCTATGGAATGAATCACAAACTTAAATGCTGACATCTTTATTATATTGCATTAGTTCACACACCCTACATTGTAACCACCACACACCTGTATCAAATGAAACTCTGCACCCATAAAATGGAGAGAAAGTACACCTGCTCAATGATTCACCTATGAGGAACCTAAGCCATGTGTACACATATGTACATGTTACCCACATAATTGTGGAGGCTGTCATTACTTTGTTCCAATATAAGAGCACTGAACACAAAACTGCACCAGGGCTGTGGAAGTTATTTCAACTAACGATCAGTTGGAGAGTTGGAGTGTTACAACCAGTCCACTTCACCAAGTACCCTCACCCAATTCTCTATCCACTGTATCCCTGTTCCCTCATATTCCCCATACCTTTCATCTGCTTCTTTTTGGCTTTTCCCGGTCTCCTTTACAGTTGGTGTGACAGGAAAGAGCTTAGCGAGACCTGAAAATAGTCCAATTCATTCAATTTCAGTACAGAAATCTTTACCTTGCACAGCAATCTTCAAGACCTTGTGAGTGTTCCCATCCACCATCAACAGCCCTCCATCTGTCAGCAGCAGTGTGTCCACCCGGGAACATGCAAATGGCAAGTCTCCTACATGCCACCACTTCTTCTCAACACCATGTAGGCCATAGATGGAAGAGGTCTGCCTTGATCCATACTGGTCTTCGCCTCCAATTGCAAGAAGCACATCATCAGTGCTACTAACCAAAATGACATCATATAATAATGACAAAACTGAACAAAAATGTCCATACCTTGATCTATACTCCTGGTCTGCACCTCCAATTGCAAGAAGCACACCATCAACCACACATACAGATGACCAGTAGTATGGTACATCTGGTAACTTCCTCCAAATGGATTGCTGCGAGTCATGGGTGTGTGTAGTAGTCTTGTGAATGTGTGTGCACATGTGTGTGGTGGAAATAGGTGGAGATGTGTCATGTGTGGTCATGTGAGTGTGCACATCACAATACACTGATGTGCTCATGAAACACACTCACTCACACGCCACAGCTTCAATTTCAGTGCGTCTGTTGTGTGTGAAGACGCTGCACGTGCACATCTCTCCATCACAGAGACAAGCGCACCACGTCTAGTGTGTGCGTGTTTGTAGGCTGTCTACGTAGGTTCATGTTGTACGTGGACTCGTAGGTGTGTGATGTGTGTGCGCGTGGGTGTGTAGTAGCGTGGTGTGTGTCCGCGCGTCAGCTACACACATGCTAAACAAAGGGACAGAGATGCTACACAATGCTCAGTGGCTCACCAGGTCACGGATGTCGGCACACCACACTGCTCTGTCCATGCCCAAACCTCCCATCACGAAGACCAGGTCACCATGGACCACTGCTGACATGCGGCAACATGGTTTAGGAAGTGATGGTCCTCTGTGCCAGGTCTGTGTCCCACTATCAAACACCTGAACATCATTCAACCACCCTCCTCCATCACCTCTCCCTCCCATCACCACCATACCACCTCCACTTGCACTTAGTACACAGGACCACCTACACCCTACCAACATGTCTGACATGAGGGACCATCTCCCTCCTCTCAACTCCTTCACCTCCTTACTACACACACCATCCTTCCAACCTCCAACCCACACCAGCCTCCCTCCACACACAGCTAGTGTGCCTTCCCACTCACCACGATCAGCCACTCTACTCCACTTAGACCGCACCTCATCCAACATGTACACTCCTCTTCCATATCCTACTCCTCCCCACACAACCCTACCCTCTACCTCCACTAGACCACCACCATCACCATACACTCCTCGACCACCTCGCACAGGTACTTCCGCATAAGTTACGACACTCAACATTTTTATGTTCTAAAGAAAAGAAATGATTAATAGTTAATGGAAAGACAGCACGTTCAGGGAGCTAGCTAGCTCATACGCACCACGAGGTCCACACCACACAACCACACACTCTTCACCAACTGGGCGACACGCACACTAGGGTAGTGGAGCTCTTTACCGCTAATAGGACGTGCTAATAGGTGGGGCAAATCTGCATCCATAGGCTACTCAACAATCTCTACAGGGTCCATAGACACAGTACAGTTGTCATTTTGAACGTCTTTCTCTGCATGTACTAACTTTGCTAAATTCTACCAACAAATCAAGACGTACAGTCTACAGACACATGCAGAACAACACCCACCTAGTTGCGAATTTCAGGGACAAAAATGGCATACACAACGAATAGTGATAGCCTACAAAGCAGGACGAGGTCTAGTCCAAGTTATAATAACTGCTGAAAATGACAACTGTAATTGTACTCTTACCTTTTATGCAGCTTGTGCGCATGCGTAGTATTGGTAGGTCAGATGCCACAAAGGTCAGAATGAACCAAAAATGGTCATTGTCACGTTTTAAAACAATAATGAATAATGTGTTTACAGATGTAAGGGATTTTACTGTGACAAAAGAAACGTGCTTAGGCGTTCTTATTATATACATGTAAGGTTTTCTAATGCACGTTTGGTGGAATTCAAAGATGGTTGTAATGATGTGGCCATCGCATAGATAGCCTCAGTGGGGGGTGGGGTGGGGGAGGACAAGGGAAGGGTGGAGAAGGAGGTGGAAGGGGTCAAACATCCACGGGCTAGTTAGGGATACAAATCGCCCTGGGTGGCTGCTCATCTGGAGGGGTGGCCTCTGCAAACAACAAGCAATCAGCAGATCTTTCCCTTGTTGTCGTACCTGACACGATTTCATGTGCAAGCTGTCACTTTGGGCACCGCCACTAGAATAGTCTATAGCATATTGACATACATACTCATCAAAGTGTTTTAATAAATGATGTCAGATGGTTCACTGCATTTTTAGAAACCCCTTGCACAGAGCAACTTGTACAACATTCAATGTGTAGTATAATACAGCTGTGTCCCCTTTCCCACACTGTCTCATACCATCAACTTCACCACACACTTGAAGGGCGATGGGCGAACCTGCTTTGCACGAAAGGAGATTCCTCTCCAGACTTTCCTCAACACTAAAACGGTCCCCAACAGCGGGTACCAGCTCAGCTCCTCCTCCCCAGCCCCCATGCAGGCGGTCATGACAAACATCCACCTGAAATCTGGACCCCCGAAGCAGCACGTCATGCGAGGGGCTGGGAACTCGATCTTTGCCAACAGCTCTCCCATGGCTGGGTCCCACCAGGACAATGGTGGCTCCAAAGAACCCCACCCTCCACAACCTCCCCTCGCTGTCCGTGCACATGGCGTCCAGGATGCCCACCCCCTTGTCGTGGAAGTCCACCAACACACCTGCCTGTTGGTGAAGCAGCTGCTCACGTTATCAAAGTTGAAGGACCACAGCTTCCTCAGGCCACTGTCGATGTGGTACATCTTGGTGTTGCCCATGCTCCAGGCCATTCCATTCCAGATGCACACATCAGTGACCTTTTGGGTTAGAGTGTGTGACTGGAGGGGGGGGGAGGGCGATGAGGTCATACTGGATGTCATGACAATGGGATAAACAAAATAATTAAACAAAAACAAACCCCATCAAGATGGGAGAAGGTGTACCTCCATGGTAGCAATACAGAGTTCCTTGGCTGGACACAGGTTCCCCTGGAGACTTCTCATAACCCATGGTGCCACACCATAGCCTCCCCCTGGCGTCACACTTGCCGTCGTTCATCCTGTTCTTTGGGTAGTCCTGGTCCACCAGGGCCAGCTGGTGCTGCGTCTCTCCTGAAATGGAGGGGGGAGTGGTCCCATGATGGTGTAGTACACACACTCACTAACATTGTGACATGCACGAGCATTCTATTTTATTAAACTGCTGTTGTGCAGGTTTGTACAGGCCACTGATCTGATGTACCTACTCTCTGTGCACTTATCCTCTGTACAAGTATTCCTTTTGACAACTACTCTTGGCTGGGATGCCATTTTGCTGCACATATGGAGATGGCATCAATGGTGGGAGGGGAAGGGGTTAATTCCTCCCCTTTCCCTTTTTACCAAGGACCATGGTCACTCCACAAAAGTAGACCTCCTCCCTCTCCTCCATGATCCCTCCCCTCCTCCACACAACAAAGGTGAATCACCATGGTTACCATCAATTTCCACATAACAACCAGCCTCATGCAGTGGCCACAGATAACACAATGTACTACCTAGTTAGTGTGCCTCTAGCACTGTAAACACCATGATTTTAATTAGAGGCAAGAGGTCATCTGCAAAAACATTTTCTTATGCAAAGTCATATTTTCCTTACATGTGAGCTGCTACTGTAATCTGTTCCCCCTCATCCCCAGTTCAAACTTCTCAGCCCAAATACAGTTCCCATGCTTACATCATGATGACATCACCGTTGAAAGAAACATTGACATGGTAATCCGACTAATAGCAGCTAATACTTATTACTCACATATATATTTGGAGGTATTTTCACCAAGGACCACAAAAGTAGATCTCCTCCCTTGACTCCTCACCTCCTCAACACATCTCTATGGTTACCAACAGATATTTGAGACCACTGTGAATCTCAGTTACCATACAGTATAATTCCTCCCTTCCCTTTGTACCAAGGACCAAGGTCACCCCCTCAAAAGTAGACTTCCCTCCCCTCATGACCCCTCACCTCCTCCACACAAGAAAGGTGAATCACCTTGGTTACCAACAAAGGATGTTGTTTCCACATAACCTCTTGCAGTGACCACAGATAACATAATGGCCAAACCTCAGGGCTGTTTTATTGCATTGAATCTGTGGGCACTCACTACTACTACAGATAACAAAATGGCCTGCCTAGATACCTCTAGCACTGTAAACACCATTATTTTATTTAGAGGCAAGAGGCCATCTACAGAAACATGTTTCATTAAGTACATAGAATTTTAGTGCTGTGTGGGTGACAAACATTCCCCACTCACAGTCCACACCCTCCCCTCCTTCCCCACTCACAGTCCGCACCCTCCCCTCCTTCCCCACTCACAGTCCGCACCCTCCCTTCCTTCCCCACTCACAGTCCACACCCTCCCCTCCTACCCCACTCACAGTCCGCACCCTCCCCTCCTTCCCCACTTACAGTCCACACCCTCCCCTCCTACACCACTCACAGTCCGCACCCTCCCCTCCTTCCCCACTTACAGTCCACACCCTCCCCTCCTACCCCACTCACAGTCCGC
Source organism: Ephydatia muelleri (assembly GCA_013339895.1). Taxonomy (NCBI): domain Eukaryota; kingdom Metazoa; phylum Porifera; class Demospongiae; order Spongillida; family Spongillidae; genus Ephydatia; species Ephydatia muelleri. The sequence goes on along the minus strand of JABACO010000002.1, from coordinate 1,563,078 downwards.
ACCCTCCCCTCCTTCCCCACTCACTGTCCACACCCTCCCCTCCTTCCCCACTCACAGTCCGCACCCTCCCCTCCTTCCCCACTCACAGTCCGCACCCTCCCCTCCTTCCCCACTTACAGTCCACACCCTCCCCTCCTACACCACTCACAGTCCGCACCCTCCCCTCCTTCCCCACTTACAGTCCACACCCTCCCCTCCTACCCCACTCACAGTCCGCACCCTCCCCTCCTTCCCCACTCACTGTCCACACCCTCCCCTCCTTCCCCACTCAGTCCACACCCTCCCTTCCTTCCCCACTCACAGTCCGCACCCTCCCCTCCTTCCCATATTGCTGCACATATGGAGAAGGAAGTGGAGACATCAATGGTGGGAGGGGAAGGGGTTAATTCCTCCCCTTTCCCTTTTTACCAAGGACCAAGGTCACTCCCCCAAAAGTGGCCCCTCCCCTCCATGACCCCTTCCACAGATAACATAATGGACTACCTAGTACTGTAAACACCATGATTTTAATTAGAGGCAAGAGGTCATCTGCAGAAACGTTTAAGATGCAAAGTCTTATTTTCCTTACATGTGAGCTGCTACTGTAATCTGTTCCCCCTCATCCCCAGTCCAAACTTCTCAGCCCAAATACAGTTCCCATGATTACATCATGATGACATTCCATCACCACACCACACCACTCACAGTCCATAAGAAAAGATGGTGAAGTATCTGGTAGTCATGTTGAGAGGCCTGTCAGCCATCATTTGGAGGTTGGTCCCTGTGTGACTAAATCAGAAGAGGGCTTCAAATAGAACAAGGGCCAGCCTGTCTCTAGCAATGTGTGTGCTGTCAGGAGAATCACCATGGTTACCAGGAAATTATGGCTACAATGGCACTTACTAGTTACCTCTAGCACTGTAAACACCATGATTTTAATTAGAGAGAAGAGGTCATCTACTATTGACATGTACTTATGTTTAAGATACAAAGTCAAGATTAGACTAGGTAATCTGACCAATAGCAGCTAATACCATAGCTTGGGCACTAATATAAATTTCTCTATTGAGGAAGTGATATGTCCAGATGATGCAGGACTGCAAAGAAACCAGATGCCATGATGGTGTGTACAGTGGTTTGATACACCACACAATATGACCACACCCTGGCATGGCTACTCTACGCCTAATGGACCTTTGCTAGCTCACCTGATGAAACTACTGGAGGCAGCTACACCTGCATGTGAGCACATCTCAAGCAATGTGTGTGCATCTCTTGTAAAGCACATTGTCATGTCACCTTCTTCCACCCTCACACTCCAAACAACCCATCCTCACACTTCACACTACCCACACACTCCACCTACACACTCCACCCACACACTCCACCTACACACTCCACCTACACTCTCCACCCACACTCCACCTAAATGTGTTAGCTGCCACACAGGGTCAGTGTGTTTCCCAGTCGTAGCGGTTGATCTGTACAGAGGATTGGAGCCCTTGTCCTTGAGTGTGTACACAGCTACTGTGCCATCATACAACCCCACAGCGATGAGGTAAGGGTGCTCTGGATGGATGTCCAGTGACATGACCCCACTATCCACCTGGAACACATACCTGACCATGTATGGTGATGGCAAGGGAGGGAGGGGGGAGGGGGAGGGAGGAGGGGAGGAGGACATTCAGTGTGTGATTTGTATGCCCACTACCCAAAGCCATCTTGTGTCACTGAGGGCACATGACACATAACTATTTATAATGGCAAGGTGTAATAACTCATAGCTGAATGGGAAGCTTGGTTGATGCACATTAATGTACTGCATACATTCTTTCAACCTCATGTTACAAATCACCTAAATAGCCGAGTCAAAAGGTTTACTCAGAAGGATAAGAAACACAATTTTATGAACGTTTGGTGAGAGCTGGCCTTTAACATTGGATAAGGAGGAGGGGGGAGAGGAGGAGGGGGAAATGAGGATGGGGAAAGAGTAGAGGGGGAAGAGGAGGTGA
>JABACO010000002.1:1538345-1550624 GCA_013339895.1 Ephydatia muelleri | reverse complement strand
TTGCTTGGACCTCCAAGTCCCCAGACCACTCAGATGAGTCCCCAGTCCTATCCTCATGTTTAGTCGCATTTTCCCCTCCAGCAGGATCACCAGACTCCACCCTCTCAACCACCACCACCTTCAGTCCCGGGAGATCAACAGGAATGTGGAACACTCCGGGAGACCTGCAAGTGTTGTTACCATCGCCATCGCTAAGGTTACAACTGCCGTCGTCATGGTCACCACCGCCAGCCACCACTGGACCTGCGGAGGTGCATCGGAGGACTGGGGCAATGCCCACCCCTTTGATCAGGACCACGTTGGCCGGGTAGCACTTGGGACCGTTGTCCCATTTGAGGATGCAGGCCTGAGAAGGGAAGGGGTGGGGCACGTAGCCCACTATGTCGGATATGGGGAGGCAGAGCGCCAGGGCTTTGGTGGTGAAGCTGGCCAAGCAGGGGGGGAAGAACCTTGTAGACCTTCATCGTCACACTGTAAACCCTAATTGATGCCCCCTCCTCGTCGTGGGAGGATCCTCCGCAGGGTGCAACGATCTCTCCTTCCGTTAGGACGACTTTGGGATTGGACCACGCCCTCGTGACGGCAAGGAGTTTGGGTCTGGGGACCAGGGCGAGGAGGGGGGCGACGCCTTCGTACTCGTAGCCCTGCACAGCGGCCTGGGTGTCGGCGTGAGGATTGTGGAGCAGAGCCAGGCGCGTGTCCGTGACGACGGGGATGTTGAAGCTCCGCCCACCGGGGCTCACGGCTTCAAGGACGCGGGACTGGGTGAGATCGTGGAGGCGCAAGTACTCGAGATCCGGAGTCCTCTTGCTGATCCCAATGCCACTGTGAACCCTGACGTCTATGGGGAAGGACTGGCTGTAGTAACGCACAATCTCGTCCAGGGTGCAAATTGGAGAGGCTGCGACGAAGGGAGGAGGGGTGGGAGGGGCTTCTTCGGGACTCCGCCATCTGCACAATCACCTCTGTCGAGTCCCACGTTGCTCCTGGATGATCTCGTCAGGTTAGGGTCGCCTTTATGTTGGGCCAGCGAGGAACGTGGGGGAAGAGGAGGGGCCACCTTGCTGTCACTCCAAGTCATTTGGTTGAGCAACACGGTCCCTGCTGCTCGGCCCACAGTGGCGCTCTTTGGAGACACTATCTGCGATTTACCTTCCACCTTTGCCCATTGTCCGGATCCTGTTGGGACATTCAAGAGTGGTGTGGGCGTGGTCAAGTTCAGAGCTTTGAAGTCGTCATGGAAACACGTGGACGTGGCTCCGTATTGAAATGCACCACCATGAGGAGCAGAGCTTGGTTCGTATGTTGTTCGACGTATTTGTGTGAGTGGAGACGCTTTACCTAAAGTCGTTGGTCTCCTGAGGTACTCTGCATTGTGAGTCGGCCCAGGATTCTTGGGGGGCTCCACCGCTGGTTCCCTAAGTTGGGTAATTTTCGGAGACAGTGGACCCCCACTGGGGGGCTTGTCTAACGGCAGCTGCTTTTGTGTGGGATCTTGGACGATGCGATCCTCTTCGGACGTTGGCACAAAGGTGACGTAACCTTCCATGTCAGTGGACGTAGCAATGGGGGTCCTGTTACCTGGGAGATGAAAACATCAACCTCCTCCCCCAAGTAGTTAAATTACTAAAAACCAGTCTGTCCAACTTTTCAATAAATGAACAGCTGTTGCATACTTGGATTCCATATAAAGCACACTTATTTATGTTGAGCATAATGCCCATGCAGCCAGTGATGTGATTCCAGTGCCATAAGTAGATATCGTGTGTGGTGTCATACTGTGGACACTGCCAGTCATGTGATGTATCACATGAGACAGTTGTATGTCATGTGATATCTGGTGACAAGTGACATTCAAAGACTGCTCCTAATTGGAATGCTTGCAACACAATCAGCTCATATGCTCTTGAATTAATGCCATTAAAGAACACAACAGTGGTGCTCATTAGTTAGAGAAAATTGTGCTTGATACGGGCGTACAGAATTATGGTTGTAATGTATAACAGTGGGAACTGCACAAGGAACCATGCCTACTACCTGTCCATATATGCCTACTACCTGTCCATATATGCCTACTACCTGTCCATATATGTCTACTACCTGTCCATATATGCCTACTACCTGTCCATATATGCCTACTACCTGTCCATATGCCTACTACCTGTCCATATATGCCTACTACCTGTCCATATATGTCTACTACCTGTCCATATATGCACATCTAAGTCAGCGAGTGTACAACCTTCGATTTTACACCCTTTCACAAACTTTGGATCACAAGCGTGTATTAAAATATAAATTATAAAAGCCGTAACTACCACTAAAAAGGTTCAGGATGACTCCACCCCTAGACCCACCTTATAATCCACACTGGAGCTCAAGTTACCCTGTGAGCATAGATAAAATTCATAACATCTCGATAGTTCACTCCACAGCTGTGTGTCAATGAATTGCCATTGCAAGGTATTATACTGTGTAGCTTTGTGTGCATGTGTGTGTGCATGTATGTGTGCTTGTGTGTGCATGTGTTTGTGTTGGTACATGTGTTTGTGTATGTATTTGTGAGTGCACGCGTGAGGTGTGCTATAAAGCATGAGCATGTGTGGTGTGTGTGTGTGGTGTATGTGTGTGGTGAGTGTGTGTGTAGTGTGTATGTCATGTGTGTGCATCTGTGTGTGTGCATGTGAGAATGTGTGTGTGTGAGAATGTGTGTAAGTGTGTGTGGGTGTGTGTGTGTGTGTGTGCGTGTGAGAATGTGTGTGTGTGAGAATGTGTGTAAGTGTGTGTGTGGTGTGTGTGCGTGTGAGAATGTGTGATGTGTGTGTGGTGTGTGTGTCGTGTGCCTTACATTATTTACCACTATAACAACATAACAATGTGTTTCATTTTGCTCCTCTTTTATGTAAATTGTATAATGTTGCCCCAATGTACAACGGGAAGGGGAAGGACGGTGGTTGTGTCTAGAGTTTGCATTGCTGTTGTCCAGACAAGCCGACACTTACACCCCCACCCCCCTCGCGTCTGCTCAGGCTGACCCACATGTTTTTGAAGGTCAAGCATACTGGCAACAATTTTGTCTATAGTCTCTGCTGACAATTGTAGTGTCACGTTTCCAAATGTTGTACAGTTGTTTTGCGCCAATAAGGCTGTTTATATTTTGCTTTTATGGGTGGTTTACGCGAGTATGTTTTTGCGTGCAAAATTGATGTCGGCGACCTTGACCTCTGCACAATCAATCGCTCAAAACAAAGTGCCACGAAATCACGCGGCGCTTGAGCTACATGTTTGTATTTATTTCTTCTCGAAGTAACCACGAGCACACAACTAAAAACCTGCAAAGACAGATGCTAACGCTTCTACCATTTCCAAATATCGATTCTAAACACTATTTGCGTTGTGCATGCTGGGTCGCCTTAGATACGCATTAAATCAACACCAATTATAATCGCGGACAAGATCTAAATTGTTTGTCTTTTCATTTGGTTCGAACGCGCAACACAATTGTAACGTGACCCCCATTTACGCTAGCTTCAAATGCCTACTCCTGCACGCCTTATCGTCCTCTTCCCCCACCCTCCCTCTCCATCATATTGCTGGTTAAACTCAACGTAAACAGGCACACTGCGGTGGAATGGCTGATTTTAAAAAGTCTGAAAAAGCCACTTACCCTTTCTTGGCTTGAGCAAGAGAATGTCGCATTATTAATTTAATTGTTTTGACTAGGGAATCGAAACCTGCGTCACGTGATAGTTGTTGTTGTCCTTGATTAGTCTGACCGTTAATTGGGTATTTCTGTGTAATTAGTAAGAGGATTGGAACGAGTCACGTGAGCGCATCACTGGCTGTGGGCACTCCGCGTTACATCGTTAACACCTACTGAGAGGTTCGAAATCGTTCATATCTTCAGTTCGGTTGGTCTGGTTCTTGTTATCTGCTCTGAAGCGCTTCACATACGTAGTAGAATATCTGTAAGCGTTTTAGGTGGGAAAAAATATGACGGCAACTTCGCAAATTAGAAAAAAAGATTTTTTCAGGACGCATCGCACTTGTGTACCTTCTGTGCGCGGGGCTGTTGTGGCGTATTGATCAGTTTGTCGTGTTTTGTGTTGGTTAGTCCTATTTGTATGTACTTGGCTAACTTTTTTCGTCATTTTTTGATACATGTCACGCACAAAATACGCCTGGAGTAGGGATGGAGTCCATTAACTTGTGTACCTTCTGTGCGCGGGCAGTTGTGCGTATTGATCAGTTGTGTGTTGTTTTGTGGTTGTTAGTCCCTATTTGTATGTACTTGGCTACCTTTTTTCGTCAATTTTTTGATACGAACCATCATTTAGAATTTCTTCCAGCTGTGGCTCCCAAGTCATCCATCTTGAAGCATAGTTACTAGTATAAGTGCTGTAACGAGGAGTGGAGGTGTCAATTGGTGTTGATTAGACTCGTTTCCAATCCCCTTACTATACTATCTATGAATTTAGTAATGGCCGAAAGAGACCACGGCCTAATGGATCTTTGCATTGGAATATCTCAGTATTGATCCCACGAAATGACTGGGAGTTGACGTTGTATCCGGGACTTCCGATTACCTCGCGGGATGAATGCTGACCCTGTACTATCCTTGCCTCGATCACATTTGTCTGAAGTATGCAACGGCTTTTTTTTTTTTCCCCAGCAGGGTAGCCGAAGACCAGCCCGGCCTGTCAGGCGACCTTTTCAGGTCAAACCTTCCGGCCTGCCTTTTAGGCCAGACCCCGGCCTGAAAGGTCGGGACACACCTTTGATGCATGTACAGTAATTAGTTGATTGTTAATAAGGCAAACAATGCAGACAGATCACACGTGCACTGCGCAGGCGTAACTAAATTAACGGTTCAGCACCCATGCATGCATTGTGCTGCTGCATTGCGCATGCCTCCAATCGCTGAGGGAGAAGATTCCACCTTTGACACCGTTGAGTAAGCTTGGCACTAGAAAATACCCGCTCAGGTGGTGCAGATGAGGCAGGGATTGCCAAGTATACTTTCTTGCAAGCCTCGAAAACGCTTTGTTTCGTGCACTTTGCACTACGGAGGATTGCTTGCGACGTTGCGGGTACCTTACAAGCTCATCTGTGTTCAAAACCAGTAGGGAAGTACCTAGTGGAGCTGTAATCATAGCAATGTCTGCGATTGAATAAAATCTCTTCAATAATTGTAGCAATAATTGTAACTTGAAATTATAATTGTATTTAGAATTTAATTATCAAGGCCAATTGGGGGACCGATTAATATGTCAGCCAGTATAGTGCGACGGTTGTCATGGCTCAACCAACCGCTTCCAGCTTCACACTGAACACTTATGCCTGCACGACGAAACAACGACAACATCTCCTCCCCTCTCTTACATGTTGGTGCCAAAGGGTCTAAGGAGTGGTCAGAGCACAATGAACATTGAGACCCTGCTGATGTACTATGCCGCCAAGCCACCATTTGTGGTCTAGAAAAATGAAGACAACATATGTAAACTGCACATGAAGTTTGCTGGATCCATGTGGTCAAGGTGCTAGCAGTGACCAGAGGTTGGCACCCATAGAGAGCCATGAGAAGGAATGCTGACTTATTGTTTTTAAAAATTATATTAATGTTAGATTTTTAATAATGCTGATGTACTAATTGTAGTATGCGAGTGCTGACTTCAGAAGATGTTTGGCAGTCGAAGTACGAACCGGCGGTAATATATGTACAATGCATACATGATGCAGTTAGCTCGTATCTGTGGACAACCCTGGTTACAATGTGAATGTCTTTTGAACAGATCGACATTGTTATAGACCTTTTTCAAGTGTCATGTGACCACTCCGTAATCTGCTACACGTCATTGCTACTCCATATAAATTAATACACGATCCGCCATGTTGGTGCACAGGTTTTACGGAAATATATCACGTGATGAAAAAGGTCTATATCGGGGCACCCGCGACGAACGTTGAGGTCATCTACTAAGAGACTCTGCATCCATTGTTATACACACGCTTTGGCCACTTTGAAATTGAATCTGTAACAACAATTACATGCATCTACCATATGTTGGCGAGGTTATAATTCCAATGTGCTAGATGTTGGGAGCAGACACATGATGCATGCAGCTCTCTGACTGATGATCATATTTCATTTAGTCCTCTTAACATTGATCACAATGGCGTCTTTCATAACAAAGTGTGCCATTATTAGAATTTCTGCTGACCATTGCACTCATTTTTTAAAATGATAAACTTGTTCTGTTTGCACTTCAATGGATCTTTCATGTGTGATATAGTTTACAGTTATGACACTGTATTGATCCGTTTCGTCTTCTGCACCAATGTAATTCAACAACAAACTGGCAGCTTAACACCTGAGGGAAGACATCAACTCTCAATTCTCTCTGTTTCCACATGGGGGAATTCCGACATCAAGTGACACATGGCCTAAATCAGAAGAAACCAAATTGAACAATAGATATTGTTGCTATTGACAGCGGATATTGACAGTAGATATTGCTGCTAGCGAATATTGTTGCTATTGACAGTAGATTTTGACAGTGGATATTGCTGCTAGCGGATATTTTTGCTATTGACAGCGGATTTTTATGCTATTGACAACGGATATTGTTGCTATTGAGGCATAACTCCCATGCAGCCCATTTGCTTTCAGTGACAGAACCATTGCTTGCCCCCCCCTCCCCACCCCTCCGCATGTTGATACAGTAGCTTAAAGCAGCGGCTGTCGTGCATAGCCCAATGCTGCCGTATGTTTCGTTGTACTTCATGTACTTCATCATGTTTCACACAACCACTCACACGCACGCATAGAAATGGACACATACTAAGACACATAATCGAATAACAAATGCCGTTGTCATGGAGAAGGTGCAGACACGGTTGTGGACAGCCTGTCCTGGATGACCTTCAGCACGGCTGTAAGGACCTCCTCCTTACTTCCATTGGCATCCACCCTGCGAAGAGAAGGTGCCTCCATCCTCTCATAGGACCCCAACAACCTGAAGGAAGGACCGTCACATGACATGATGAGTGGATCATGTGACATGATGAGTGGATCATGTGACATGATGAGTGGATCACGTGACATGATGAGTGAATCATGTGACATGATGAGTGAATCATGTGACATGGACATCTTAATTACTATTACTAAGTCATATTATTGATAATAAAACAGCCAATTAGCAACCTAGCAATCAACTGGGGAACACACCCTCCTCCACAAAAATGAAATACGCTACTCCCAGTGGGATTGAGCCCACAAGTACTAACCCAGGCAGTACATGTTTATTAAATGGCTTATATACAACATTGTCTTCAAAACGGGAGGTTATAATTACTGTTGTTTCTAGTAGGAAGTGCAGAATGTCACAAGGGAATGTACCATGGGCTGTGAGGCGAATGGTGATTGAGAGCTTTAACCTTTTTTGCAAAATGGAATAACTGAGAAAGCACTACATGTGCATGCCAAATGCAATGAACTTGACTGGGTTTGTGTACTGTTGTTAGTGGTTGAGTTGTATATGTAGCTTGGGGGAAGGAGTTTCGGAGTCTATCTCCCACTGGCATTAGATACTGTGGCATTTCCAAGGCAAAGTCAGTGGGGCTTACAGAGCTCTATGGAAGCCTGAACCTTCACCTGGTACGAGCCGAGGCTACTGCCATCCTGTGACATTGCTTCCATCCGAGGCAGTGTAACATATTGTATTGTGATGTCTGTGTAACTTGATTATTAATAATAATAATTGGACATAAGAATTTATGTGTGTTTGTGAGAATGTCTATTTCTGTTCCAGGCCTACAACTGGTCTGTTGTATATGGGATCATTTCCGCGAAAAGAGACCTAACGCATACATGATAAAATTTCCAGTATGGGCAATAGAAATGTAACACTTGCATTGAAATGTATGGCTAATTAAAAATTCAGAACCTTACAGCCCATGACAGATACTGATTCTCAGTGCATAAGAAGCAATGTGCGGAGGACATTTCAGACTTCTAGAAAATCTTGAACAAAATATGTGTTAGGTCCCTTTTGGCAAAAATTATCCCATAATTTGTATTTAATAATAATCAGTATTGAGAATAAACAATTCCTTAAATTTAGAATATACGATGCAATACAGAATAACTGGAAAGACAAACATTAGACTACAGCAAAGCAGCTACTTTGCACCGTCAACCTATTGTGCAACAAGACACACTGTTATGTATTGTGCAAGTTTCTGTAATCGTGTATCCACCAGTCATAGAGGATATTTTTGTATCCATTTTGTTATGGGCTATACTGCTGATAACGACAATGCAGGCTCAAAGGAGCAAATAAATGGCACATGTAATCATCCATTAGAACTTTTAACCCCTTCCTTCCCACATGTAGTCAATCGAGGAATCAACATTACCTCTCCTGAAACTTCTGACTTCTGTCTAGCCACTCCTCCTCTTTGGTTTTGACTCCGCCCCTTACACCCATCCTTCTCATCCTCACCTCTGCACTGACCACCAGGAGAACAGCCAGCTGCAAGGAGACACAAGAGGTCACCTTTATAGATGGAGCCACTCCCCTTTCTATGATAGGTCATCTTAAGAGAACAACAAACTACACATCATTAGCCTGTACGCACACCTGTTGCGACAAATGCAGTCAAGATCGCCCAACACCTTGACCAGCCAATGCAATACTATTGTCATTAAGTGTGCCATGGCCATAATGAAAGGCAATTGGGTATGGAAGGGTTAAGGTATTAATTGTATAACCAGTATGTAAGGGTTAAGTTATTAATCATGACCAGTATAGAAGGGTTAAGTTATTAATCATGACCAGAATGGAGGGGTTAAGATTAATCATGACCAGTATGGAAGGGTATAGCCACTGCAACGTAATGAAACATGTGAGCCTAGGATTTGTTACCTCCCCCAAAACAATAATAGGTGGCTCCACCCACTCCCCACACTCACACTCACCTTTAACACTCCTAAGCACTCACACCTGGTTTGTAACCACACCCTAACTCCACCCATTCACTATCACAATAAGCACTCACGTCAGGTTTGAAGAGGTCACGAGGCCAACGATAGACCTCATGTCCCTGAGGAGGTATGGAGTCCTTTCCACCACACTCCACCTCACTAGCTATGGCGTATGCTGCAGAGCTATGCCAGTACCGGGGAGGAGGAGGAGGAGGAGGGAGGGAGGGAGGGAGGGAGGGAGGGAGGGAGGGAGGGAGGGGGGAGGGAGGGAGGGAGGGAGGGAGGGAGGGAGAGGGAGGGAGGGAGGGAGGGAGGGAGGGAGGGAGGGAGGGAGGGAGGGAGGGAGGGAGGAGGAGGAGGGAGGGAGGGAGGGAGGATACATTAAGGGATTCACTGCCCATCATTAGATACATATTGTGGAGGACAAGCTTTTACACCAGCCATGTAGTAAGGGGGATTCTCCTGCTTTCATAGAAGGAGATGAATAAAGTTGTGTGGTGAAGCATCATGTTGGGTGTGGTCATAGAATTATGTGCTGCAACACACACACACACACACACACACACACACACACACTATCCACAATGACGGGACCAGTCTTGGCAGCAGATAAGATCTCCTTAGCAGCTATGTAGTTCCCCAGTGAGTAGTAAGCTCTTCTGATCAGAGCTGGGTAGCCATCAAATGCTGCCTGAACTGGAGGAGGGGCTTTGGGGGTGTGGCCAGAAGAGGGCATTTGGTATGGCCTTGGAGAGATTTTCACACAGAGTGGATTTGCCTGAAGGAGAGGGGAGGAGAGAGGGAGGGGAAGAAAGAGGGAGAGGGAAGGAGGAGAGGGAAGGAGGAGGGAGAGGGAAGGATGAGGAGAGGGAGAGGAGGGAGAGGGGGAAGGAGGAGGGAGAGGGAAGGGGAGGGAGAGGAAAGGAGGGAAGGAGGCGGCAGAGGAAGGAGGAGAGAGAGGGAAGGGGAGGGAGAGGGAAAGGGAGGGTGAAGGACATATTTGTGCTCTGCACCACACAACGATTGTGCCAGGTGAGAATGTGTGGGTGTGGGCACATAATCCCCACCTCCACATGGTCCACCCACTTGCGTGTGTGGGGTGTGTGCACTGAGTATGTAAATGCCACGCCCACCTGTGCCATCCAGTCCTCTATGACCACCACGGGATGATCAGCCTTTGCTGGAGGGATGCTGCCTTCATCTGCCAAAATGGACGACATAACTCTCCAGAAGTCGGGTGGAACTTCATCTGGCCTCAAAGCCTACAGAAACAGTGCAAAGTGTAGAAAGAAGTTACACTTCACTTGAATACCGTGGCCTATCGCTAGAAGTACAAAACTACTGCACTTGACCATCGCACTTGAATACCGTGGCCTCACTAGAACGTGGTCCAATTGTATAAGACAACTTCTCTTGAATACCGTGGCCCATCACTAGGACTGAAGTGTTTTACACACTGTCATACACACTGTCATACACACTTGAATGCAAAACAATGCTGATGACTTCCTTTTTTTCTCCCCCGACACCGGTTAAGTAATCGTGCACGGACATACACGGCCATACACGCTATTTTTTTTATTAATCAGTCACAAATGTGACGCGTCCGCTTCGCCTCAAGGCTTAGTAAGGTATCGTTGGAATGCTGATTCCTTCCAGGGATATACAATTTATGGCAAAAAAAAAAAGTAATTTGAAAAAAGATTGGTAACTACCTACGGCTCAACGCTCATTATCATCGTTTATCATGTTTTACACGACTTCAGACCGCACTGTGTGTCACCAGAGATACTATATATACTATCTCTGGTGTTACCTGGAGGTCCTTCAGTACTTCGGCGATTTTCTTGATTCCGTGAAACACGGAATTATACGACGGGTCCGCAAACATCGGCGGGCACTGCGGGGCGGACACGGACACGATCCGTGACGACGAGATGATCCTCCCGCCGGCGGTATCGACCAACTCCTGGATGACGTCATCGTCCTCCCTCCTTCGTACGTACCTGAAGTACGATGCCTGCCCGTGTCGCTTGGCTGCAGCCATGACAACGCTCTCAGCGGCGCTTGATTGGGGGAAAGGCGAAACGATGAAGAAACCTCTCCAAAGCGAGCACCTCTGGGTTGGGGAACGAGGGCGAAGCTATTGAGTACACAAGCCTCGCTCGGCTTGTCGGCGCGCAACTCAGCCTCAAGGTCGCATTGGCTAAAGCGTTTTCGTATTGCTCTGTAGCTGGTCCCCGGGATGTGGGCGGTGAGGGCAAAGCACGTTCCCTGGGGAAATGTGTGCGAAGGTCTTCGTCCCCAGCCGAGTCGCGCCTATCTGGCCGGGAACAGTCTCGAGCAGATGAATAACGTTCTGTCTCCCAAATTGACAGCCGACAGGCACGACTCCCAGTCGCAATCGGACACTAGACCCGCCATGTATAACTTTGCTTGTGCTAACACTCCTCGGCTTACTTTATAAAGGCGAAAGTGTATTCATCGACGATTCATTGCCTGTTCCGAGCAATGACGCTTGGACGCATGCGCACTTCACATTAATGTGGCAGTTACAACGTAATTAATATTGAACATCTTTATTCTAGTTCCACCTGCACAGTATATATATATAGGTACATACACGCATGCAGAAGTGACACACTACACGTAAAATACATAGCAGATTGTAAGCCTTTGGTCACCAGTCAAGTCGCATGTCGGCTTTACTCCAGTTATACACGCCTCCCCTCTTCTTGAACATGGCTTCGTCAAAACCACTGAACTTCATGGCATCAGCCACTCCCACATCGAGAATAGATTTGGATGGATCCTTTCGTCCCTTGGTGCAATCCAAAAATCGCATCTTGGAGTGAGGGAGGGTGAGGGGGATGGTGAAGTCTTTTACATAGAGTGCGAGTGGTGTGTTAAATTGTCTCTGACTATATCACACACACACACACACACACACACACACACACACACACACAAGGTGCTACGCAAATACAAACACTACATGATAGAGCTCTATGGATTAATGGCACTTACATATTCATCTAAAATTAGATAGGAGTCTCTCATGGCCACATTGGACTCTGGTACAAGTTGAGGAACTGACTTGTGTCTTTTTAGAAAGCTCTCAAACTGTTCTTTAGAGACGACAAACCTCTCTGCATTTCTTTTGCTTCCGCACCAACATTCTCCCCTTCAATCAATAAACATTGAAACACCTGGGTGGGGTATGGAAGCATTGACTGGAACTGATGTAATCTCATGCATGAATATTGATGAGCAACTCCTAAGAAGATGTA
>JABACO010000002.1:1397015-1537345 GCA_013339895.1 Ephydatia muelleri | reverse complement strand
CGTCCAATCCAACAACTACGTGATATCATGGGGTGCCTGGAAGTCACCTCAGGTGTACCATCCTGTCAAGCCTCACAACAACACACAACAACAACAACAACGCATCAGAGTGAATTTGACCTTCCATTACCGGACACGACCTCAGAGTGTGTGTCACTGAGTGGGGGCAGAAGGTTGAAGAGAGCGGTACAGGAGACAGTGGCTCTAGCAAAGGCCACGCCTCTCCAGGCACCTCCCCCTCCCCCCCACCCCCTCGGATGACCTCCCTGCGACGTCCGGCTCCTCTTACCGTCCACTCCAATGACTCTGGCTTCTCGTCATAATTCAGTAAACTCTAGTAATCCTCTCCTGTCGTCGCAAGATGACACACTAACCTCACCTCCACAGCGGCACGAACAAGCCCCTCCCCTTCCAGCACCTTCGCTTGCACCTGCCCCCCCGGGGGACTACTTCTCTCTCATCCCTCCCCCAGAAGGGAGTGGCCCCTCCCCCACTACACCCCAGGAGGGACAACCTCGCGGGACAGGAGGGACCCCTTCAAGGGAGGAGGAGATAATGCTGACCCCACTGGGGCCCCTCCCCTATCTCAAGGGGATTCCCCCTCCTCTCTCAGACCCGATGGCACAATGTTGGACTCACAGGAGGAGGGCAAGGTCCCTCCTCCTCCCCCTCCAATGCGGCTAGATGACTTCATGGCCATCTCTCCACCCATATCCCTCCTCGAGCTGGTGAGGCAGTACCAGACCTCCCTCCCCATCCCGTCAGGGTCCAAGTGGGGCGGGGCAGGGGCGGGACTCCAGCGGACCACCTGACCATCCAACATGTTAGGTACCAGGAGGTGGTGGGCGCGGTCACCTTGGAGGGGATTCCCATTGACCTCCCCCTCTGTACCAACATGAGGTTCTCCATCCTCTATGACCCAACGCAGGACCTCAAAGCAGCCATCAAGGGGTTCCTCTTCAGAGGGGTCCCCACTCTCGTCAGCACGTCTCCCCGGCCCCCGGTGGTCTGGGTGAGGGAGGGGTGGCGACGCGGAGGGGTGTGGCGTGGACAAGGACGATCCTTCTCCCCCGTAAGTACAGACCCGAGCAGGAAGGGCTGGCTGTGTACAGTCTGGGGACCAGATCAGAGAAGCTCCTCCCCCTGGCCTGCACGGCAGTGTTCAGCACCAATGCCAGCCACACCATGCTCCACCTCTGCGACATAGTCGCCTACGCTCCCAACGCCTTCCCGTGCAAGGCGTGCATCATTAAGGATAGCAGCGCCGCCAAGTGCTTCCCCTCCAACGCGGTCACGCTAAGAAGCAAGAGTGTGGCGTCCGTCCTCGTGTGCTCCGCCCTGTCACCCCGGGGGCACTCCCCGAAGAAGCAGGGTTGCCCCCAGTTACGTACTACGTTCCACTCACTCTGCCTCACGTGGAGTTAGTCGTCATGGAGCCTTTGAAAAATGGCGCTGGTCCACCCGAGACAAAGGGTACAGATACACGTCTAATGAGTGATGTGGACAGCCCAGTACCCATGTCAAGTGGCAGTTCATCCTCTGCCATCACTAAAGAGGTCCTCCTCCATCAGACCACACACCCAATGCTCCTACTCCATCAGACGACACCTCCAAGGCTCCTCCCCCATCGGACCATGCCTCCAAGGCTCCTCCCCATCAGACCACACCTCTAAGGCTCCTCTCCCTTCAGACTCAACCTCCACAGCTCCTCCCCCTTTAAACCATGCCCACAATGCCCTTTCCCCTCTCCCAGAGATCTTGCCTTCGCCCATTACCAAGTCCCCACTCCACTCTTTGGAAGGTGTGGCTGTAATACAACCTCCAGCTGCTTTCAAAGAGGATGTTTCATCTGGAGATGAGGATGAAGATAGCGGACAACTGACTGTCAGTTTGTGAATGACTCATCTTGGAATGGGCCAGTGGTCTATTATTGTGTGTATGTGTTCTCAACAGACGTATGGCAACATGTGTGTTGTTTTTTAATACCAGTGTTTGTTATTCACAGGTGTAAAGCTTGTTGTGTTCTGATCCACAGTTTGTTTCATTGTATGTTGTGATTGGACTTTCAACAAATTTGACAACTTTTGGCTGCAGTGTGTGCCATTGATTGCATGTGGAGTCATGGAATAGCAATAACATCCAAGCCCCTGTACCCTACATCCAAGCCCCTGTACCCTACATCCAAGCCCCTGTACCCTACATCCAAGCCCCTGTACCCTACATCCAAACCCCTGTACCCTACATCCAAACCCCTGCACCCTACATCCAAACCCCTGTACCCTATAGTGCACTGTGGCTAAAGTGATTATGAAGAGGACCTTCCAAGCTCAAGGTCTTGGAACTCACCAAGTTCCACACCTAATCATATCTCCATTGCTCTACTGCTCCACAGGGAACATAGCCTCAGTTCCATTCAGATCACAGGGAACATAGCCTCAGTTCCATTCAGATCTCAGGGAGCATAGCCTCAGTTCCATTCAGATCACTAGGAACATAGCCTCAGTTCCATTCAGATCACAGGGAACATAGCCTCAGTTCCATTCAGATCACAGGGAACATAGCCTCAGTTCCATTCAGATCACAGGGAACATAGCCTCAGTTCCATTCAGATCACAGGGAACATAGCCTCAGTTCCATTCAGATCACAGGGAACATAGCCTCAGTTCCATTCAGATCACAGGGAACATAGCCTCAGTTCCATTCAGATCACAGGGAACATAGCCTCAGTTCCATTCATTATCTTATTAGCATGCCTTAGGAAGTCAAAAACATAAAATACTAAACATTCTCTATTACAAGATTTTTCATGTGAGATGCCCCTAGTGTGGTCTCTTGGCCTGAAAAAAAGAGAATTAAAAAATGACGTTTTTGAGAAATTACATTTATCTGTCTATTTAAAAAAATAGTACTTTCAGTTCAGCGTTTCATCTTTATGCGCAGACAGCCCACAGTTAACTGTACTGTTGGTATCAAATTGGTCCTCCTAGTGCTAAGCTGCACAGAGATACATTTGTGCGAAGTACCACAGGAGGTACGAAAGGTCAAAAGTTTGGCAACCTCTACCCATTGAGTCTACTTATTAAAAATTATAATCTCTATTGTTAAAAAAATATCATCATATGGCAAGCATACCACAAAAAATCAGCTGAATTGGAGAGAGGTTTTGACCCATACCATTTCACTATATATGACCCTACACATACATGTAAATGCAACTTTCACACATGAATTGTCAATCGCTGGATTTTGCTATCTGGAAGTTGACTGAAAGAATACCAATATTCTATTTAACTTTCACTCTGCATCATTCCTTCCACATTCGACTGGTCAGTTTACATTCAACTTGTCTTTTTAACCCACTTGTCTTGATGGTCTTAGAGTAGCAAATCTGGTTGATGAAGCATGTCATTGGTTGATGAAGCATGTCGTCTGGTTGAACATCCCATCAAGGTCACTATGCCTCTTGTAGATCTCATAGATTACCTTTCAAAGTGATTCTCAGAACGACCAGCTTAATTTGAATATCTACTGGACCAAATTTCAACGTCTATTCGACAATCAATGGAATTTTGTCTTCCAATTTAAGGGCATGCTTTTTGCACGAAGTTAAATCGAATTTTGCAGCGGCATAATATTCGCTCTCGTTGCTTATTGACAGCCAATGCACGCAAGAGTAATAGATGAGTTGTTTTAGCCACGCGTTCGATACTGCCGTATACGTACGTACATGGCAGTACTAACGCCGCGCTATACAATCACAGGGAAAAAAAGCGTCGAATCATTTAGAAATCATTGCGTGATTGAACAGAAAATCACACGAAAATCAATAGAAGCGTGTGATTTTGTGTGATTTTCTGTTCAATCACGCAATGATTTCTAAATGATTCGACGCTTTTTTTCCCTGTGAATTTGCCAATGGGTTTCGAGTCCGGGCGACTAAACCGCTGGGCTGTGGGCCCAAACATGCATCCTCTAGCGATCAATATGTAGTGTGGAGAGAAACAAAGGGAAGGGTAACTGTACGGCATCGTTCCCTCAAACGTAATGCAGACACTACGTCTGCATGAGGAGATGTACAAGATTCAAAATCACTCCATGTTTTCTTGGTTCCTATAGTGTAATTCTCGTATTGTAGTTCTGGAAAATGTAGGGGGAGTCACTTACATTCCACGGGGCTCTCCCCAGGTTATCCCCCTGCCGTGTGCTGACATAATTAATTAACCAACTAAAGGCGCTATTTTTTTCATGAATAATAAATATCTGCCCACAGCAAATAAATAGCGCACAACCACACCGCTTTCTAGATCGAAACAGTATGCTGCAACTAGAACCTAGCTGGTCGACCGTTTTGATAGGTTTCTCTGCATGTTTCCTGTTTATGACGTACTACTGCTTAAGGCAACGTCGTGATACTAGGTATCACGAGTCATTGCACAGAGCAGCAGCTGTGCTTAGCTCGAGGCCCCCGATGCCACTCCTTCAAGCGTCAACTACCATTTTACGAGACAATGCAACTGTAAGTGTGGATTTTGCTTTCACACTGCCAAGACTAGCTTTGTTCTGCCTCTTGACGAGGCCAAGCGTGGGCTGAAACTTCTAAAGGAGGCAGGTGAGTCTATAATGCCCGAGGAGTGGAAACTCCCCAACTGGCACGGCTGACTATATACATATTATGCATGGTTCAATAGCCCTTCCCTCTCCCTATAATGGTTGCACAGGTATGGAGAAGGTGAACTTCAGTGGTGGAGAGCCTTTCATCACGGAGAAGGGAAGGTACGTTGGGGAGCTGGTACGCTACTGCAAGCAGAGTCTCGACCTCCCGAGCGTCAGCATCGTGAGCAACGGGAGCCTCATCACCGAGGAGTGGTTCCAAGAATACGGTATGATATATTGATAATGAATGCACATATACAGCCTCACACAGATTTGGATCATAAGATCAAATCTAAAATGCTTTTACAGTAATGTTCGCTGTCTACATGAAGGAGTACACTTAACTTGGGGAGTATGTAGGCGCCTACATGATGTCCAAGATGAAAAACATGACCCGCGCGCGAGTTTTCATTGTAATGATGAATCCGTTTGATTCCCCGGAACAGATGAAACATGCAACATGCAGCGTTAAATCCGTGTATCAAGAGTTAAATCCTGCATGGTGTATCAGCTAGGAAACAAATATATATCACGAAACTGTTCTGTCTTCCGTATACTTAATTCAGCTTTTTGGAAATACAAACAGAAGGCGCAAACTTAATGTTTAGTCTGGCCTCCCTCTCAACAGGAGAGTATCTGGACATTCTGGCCATCTCCTTGACAGTTTTAACGAAGCAACCAACATTGAGATAGGAAGACGTCAGGGCAACACCCACCACGTTAACTCCGTACTTCGGATCAAACAATGGTGCCACTCGTACAAGGTGGCCTTCAAGATCAATACGGTGGTGAACACCTTCAATTGGGAAGAAGACATGTCTGAGGAGATACTGAATGCCAATCCTGTGCGGTGGAAGGTCAGGACATCATCCGCACACTCACGCACGTGTATGGGAGTCAGATGCATGAGGCCCGGACATATTTTCTTTGGGTTGTACTTTGTTAGGGTGATGGTCCATTGGGCAATGCCTCATTGAGTGATCTGCTTTGAGATTAAATGGGGAAACTGAGATGGAAGGAGGTGTGGCCACACATGAAAAGAGGTGTGGCCATGCATATAAGGTGTGGCCACTCACAGAAGGGATTGTTACAATATAACCAGCACTTGGAGAAATGCTAGCTGAAGTTGTAATGAGCCAATGAGAGATATCAGAATGAACTAATGGGCTATTCTATTTAATCATCATGCAGAGACAGCTAAATAATTCCTCCCCCCACCCACCCCTCCCCCCCCTTGACTATTACTAGATCCCCTTGATATAATGAATATCAAAGCTAACCATAGTAGAAATTGATTAGCCATCCATCCCATCCTTAAATGGAATAACCCAATGCAGTAAATTGGAAACATAATCAAATGAAATACATCTTCTTAGGAGTTGCTCAATCAATATTCATGCATGAGATTACATCAGTTCCAGTCAATGCTTCCATACCCCACCCAGGTGTTTCAATGTTTATTGATTGAAGGGGAGAATGTTGGTGCGGAAGCAAAGAGAAATGCAGAGAGGTTTGTCGTCTCTAAAGAACAGTTTGAGAGCTTTCTAAAAAGACACAAGTCAGTTCCTCAACTTGTACCAGAGTCCAATGTGGCCATGAGAGACTCCTATCTAATTTTAGATGAATATGTAAGTGCCATTAATCCATAGAGCTCTATCATGTAGTGTTTGTATTTGCGTAGCACCTTGTGTGTGTGTGTGTGTGTGTGTGTGTGTGTGTGTGTGTGTGTGATATAGTCAGAGACAATTTAACACACCACTCGCACTCTATGTAAAAGACTTCACCATCCCCCTACCTCCCTCACTCCAAGATGCGATTTTTGGATTGCACCAAGGGACGAAAGGATCCATCCAAATCTATTCTCGATGTGGGAGTGGCTGATGCCATGAAGTTCAGTGGTTTTGACGAAGCCATGTTCAAGAAGAGGGGAGGCGTGTATAACTGGAGTAAAGCCGACATGCGACTTGACTGGTGACCAAGAAGGCTTACAATCTGCTATGTATTTTACGTGTAGTGTGTCACTTCTGCATGCGTGTATGTACCTATATATATATACTGTGCAGGTGGAACTAGAATAAAGATGTTCAATATTAATTACGTTGTAACTGCCACATTAATGTGAAGTGCGCATGCGTCCAAGCGTCATTGCTCGGAACAGGCAATGAATCGTCGATGAATACACTTTCGCCTTTATAAAGTAAGCCGAGGAGTGTTAGCACAAGCAAAGTTATACGATGGCGGGTCTAGTGTCCGATTGCGACTGGGAGTCGTGCCTGTCGGCTGTCAATTTGGGAGACAGAACGTTATTCATCTGCTCGGAGACTGTTCCCGGCCAGATAGGCGCGACTCGGCTGGGGGACGAAGACCTTCGCACACATTTCCCCCAGGGAACGTGCTTTGCCCTCACCGCCCACAATCCCGGGGACCAGCTACAGAGCAATACGAAAAACGCTTTAGCCAATGCGACACTTGAGGCTGAGTTGCGCGCCGACAAGCCGAGCGAGGCTTGTGTACTCAATAGCTTCGCCCTCGTTCCCCAACCCAGAGGTGCTCGCTTTGAGAGAGGTTTCTTCATCGTTTCGCCTTTCCCCCAATCAAGCGCCGCTGAGAGCGTTGTCATGGCTGCAGCCAAGCGACACGGGCAGGCATCGTACTTCAGGTACGTACGAAGGAGGGAGGACGATGACGTCATCCAGGAGTTGGTCGATACCGCCGGCGGGAGGATCATCTCGTCGTCACGGATCGTGTCCGTGTCCGCCCCGCAGTGCCCGCCGATGTTTGCGGACCCGTCGTATAATTCCGTGTTTCACGGAATCAAGAAAATCGCCGAAGTACTGAAGGACCTCCAGGTAACACCAGAGATAGTATATATAGTATCTCTGGTGACACACAGTGCGGTCTGAAGTCGTGTAAAACATGATAAACGATGATAATGAGCGTTGAGCCGTAGGTAGTTACCAATCTTTTTTCAAATTACTTTTTTTTTTTGCCATAAATTGTATATCCCTGGAAGGAATCAGCATTCCAACGATACCTTACTAAGCCTTGAGGCGAAGCGGACGCGTCACATTTGTGACTGATTAATAAAAAAAATAGCGTGTATGGCCGTGTATGTCCGTGCACGATTACTTAACCGGTGTCGGGGGAGAAAAAAAGGAAGTCATCAGCATTGTTTGCATTCAAGTGTGTATGACAGTGTGTATGACAGTGTGTAAAACACTTCAGTCCTAGTGATGGGCCACGGTATTCAAGAGAAGTTGTCTTATACAATTGGACCACGTTTCTAAGTGAGGGCCACGGTATTCAGTGCGATGGTCAGTGCAGTAGTTTTGTACTTCTACTAGCGATAGGCCACGGTATTCAAGTGAAGTGTAACTTCTTTCTACACTTTGCACTGTTTCTGTAGGCTTTGAGGCAGATGAAGTTCCACCCGACTTCTGGAGAGTTATGTCGTCCATTTTGGCAGATGAAGGCAGCATCCCTCCACAAAAGGCTGATCATATCCCGTGGTGGTCATAGAGGGACTGGATGGCACAGGTGGGCGTGGGCATTACATACTCATGCACACACCCCACACACGCAAGTGGGTGGACCATGGTGGAGGTGGGGATTATGTGCCCACACCCACAACATTCTCACCTGGCACAATCGTTGTGTGGTGGCAGAGCACAAATATGTCCTTCACCCTCCCTTTCCCTCTCCCTCCCCTTCCCTCTCTCTCCTCCTTCCCTCTGGCCGCCTCCTTCCCTCCTTTCCTCTCCCTCCCCTTCCCTCTCCCTCCTCCTTCCCTCTCCCTCCTCTCCTTCCATCTGCCCTCATCCTTCCCTCTCCCCTCCTCCTTCCCTCTCCCTCCTTCCCTCGCCCTCTTTCTCCCCCTCCCTCTCCTCCTCCCCTCTCCTTCAGGCAAATCCACTCTGTGTGAAAATCTCTCCAAGGCCATACCAAATGCCACTCTTCTGGCCACACCCCCAAAGCCCCTCCTCCAGTTCAGGGCAGCATTGATGGCTACCCAGCTCTGATCAGAAGAGCTTACTACTCACTGGGGAACTACATAGCTGCTAAGGAGATCTTATCTGCTGCCAAGACTGGGTCCCGTCATTGTGGATAGGTGTGTGTGTGTGTGTGTGTGTGTGTGTGTGTGTGGTTGCAGCACATAATTCTATGACCACACCCAACATGATGCTTCACCACACAACTTTATTCTCTCCTTCTATGAAAGCAGGAGAATCCCCCCTTACTACATGGCTGGTGTAAAAGCTTGTCCTCCACAATATGTATCTAATGATGGGCAGTGAATCCCTTAATGTATCCTCCCTCCCTCCCTCCCTCCCTCCCTCCCTCCCTCCCTCCTCCCTCCCTCCCTCCCTCCCTCCCTCCCTCCCTCCCTCCCTCCCTCCCTCCCTCCTCCCTCCCTCCCTCCCTCCCTCCCTCCCTCCTCCCCTCCCTCCCCCTCCCTCCCTCCTCCCTCCTCCTCCTCCTCCTCTCCCCAGGTACTGGCATAGCTCTGCAGCATACGCCATAGCTAGTGAGGTGGAGTGTGGTGGAAAGGACTCCATACCTCCTCAGGGACATGAGGTCTATCGTTGGCCTCGTGACCTCTTCAACCTGACGTGAGTGCTTATTGTGATAGTGAATGGGTGGAGTTAGGGTGTGGTTACAAACCAGGTGTGAGTGCTTAGGAGTGTTAAAGGTGAGTGTGAGTGTGGGGAGTGGGTGGAGCCACCTATTATTGTTTTGGGGGAGGTAACAAATCCTAGGCTCACATGTTTCATTACGTTGCAGTGGCTATACCCTTCCATACTGGTCATGATTAATCTTAACCCCTCCATTCTGGTCATGATTAATAACTTAACCCTTCTATACTGGTCATGATTAATAACTTAACCCTTACATACTGGTTATACAATTAATACCTTAACCCTTCCATACCCAATTGCCTTTCATTATGGCCATGGCACACTTAATGACAATAGTATTGCATTGGCTGGTCAAGGTGTTGGGCGATCTTGACTGCATTTGTCGCAACAGGTGTGCGTACAGGCTAATGATGTGTAGTTTGTTGTTCTCTTAAGATGACCTATCATAGAAAGGGGAGTGGCTCCATCTATAAAGGTGACCTCTTGTGTCTCCTTGCAGCTGGCTGTTCTCCTGGTGGTCAGTGCAGAGGTGAGGATGAGAAGGATGGGTGTAAGGGGCGGAGTCAAAACCAAAGAGGAGGAGTGGCTAGACAGAAGTCAGAAGTTTCAGGAGAGGTAATGTTGATTCCTCGATTGACTACATGTGGGAAGGAAGGGGTTAAAAGTTCTAATGGATGATTACATGTGCCATTTATTTGCTCCTTTGAGCCTGCATTGTCGTTATCAGCAGTATAGCCCATAAACAAAATGGATACAAAAATATCCTCTATGACTGGTGGATACACGATTACAGAAACTTGCACAATACATAACAGTGTGTCTTGTTGCACAATAGGTTGACGGTGCAAAGTAGCTGCTTTGCTGTAGTCTAATGTTTGTCTTTCCAGTTATTCTGTATTGCATCGTATATTCTAAATTTAAGGAATTGTTTATTCTCAATACTGATTATTATTAAATACAAATTATGGGATAATTTTTGCCAAAAGGGACCTAACACATATTTTGTTCAAGATTTTCTAGAAGTCTGAAATGTCCTCCGCACATTGCTTCTTATGCACTGAGAATCAGAGTATCTGTCATGGGCTGTAAGGTTCTGAATTTTTAATTAGCCATACATTTCAATGCAAGTGTTACATTTCTATTGCCCATACTGGAAATTTTATCATGTATGCGTTAGGTCTCTTTTCGCGGAAATGATCCCATATACAACAGACCAGTTGTAGGCCTGGAACAGAAATAGACATTCTCACAAACACGGACATAAATTCTTATGTCCAATTATTATTATTAATAATCAAGTTACACAGACATCACAATACAATATGTTACACTGCCTCGGATGGAAGCAATGTCACAGGATGGCAGTAGCCTCGGCTCGTACCAGGTGAAGGTTCAGGCTTCCATAGAGCTCTGTAAGCCCCACTGACTTTGCCTTGGAAATGCCACAGTATCTAATGCCAGTGGGGAGATAGACTCCGAAACTCCTTCCCCCAAGCTACATATACAACTCAACCACTAACAACAGTACACAAACCCAGTCAAGTTCATTGCATTTGGCATGCACATGTAGTGCTTTCTCAGTTATTCCATTTTGCAAAAAAGGTTAAAGCTCTCAATCACCATTCGCCTCACAGCCCATGGTACATTCCCTTGTGACATTCTGCACTTCCTACTAGAAACAACAGTAATTATAACCTCCCGTTTTGAAGACAATGTTGTATATAAGCCATTTAATAAACATGTACTGCCTGGGTTAGTACTTGTGGGCTCAATCCCACTGGGAGTAGCGTATTTCATTTTTGTGGAGGAGGGTGTGTTCCCCAGTTGATTGCTAGGTTGCTAATTGGCTGTTTTATTATCAATAATATGACTTAGTAATAGTAATTAAGATGTCCATGTCACATGATTCACTCATCATGTCACATGATTCACTCATCATGTCACGTGATCCACTCATCATGTCACATGATCCACTCATCATGTCACATGATCCACTCATCATGTCATGTGACGGTCCTTCCTTCAGGTTGTTGGGGTCCTATGAGAGGATGGAGGCACCTTCTCTTCGCAGGGTGGATGCCAATGGAAGTAAGGAGGAGGTCCTTACAGCCGTGCTGAAGGTCATCCAGGACAGGCTGTCCACAACCGTGTCTGCACCTTCTCCATGACAACGGCATTTGTTATTCGATTATGTGTCTTAGTATGTGTCCATTTCTATGCGTGCGTGTGAGTGGTTGTGTGAAACATGATGAAGTACATGAAGTACAACGAAACATACGGCAGCATTGGGCTATGCACGACAGCCGCTGCTTTAAGCTACTGTATCAACATGCGGAGGGGTGGGGAGGGGGGGGCAAGCAATGGTTCTGTCACTGAAAGCAAATGGGCTGCATGGGAGTTATGCCTCAATAGCAACAATATCCGTTGTCAATAGCATAAAAATCCGCTGTCAATAGCAAAAATATCCGCTAGCAGCAATATCCACTGTCAAAATCTACTGTCAATAGCAACAATATTCGCTAGCAGCAATATCTACTGTCAATATCCGCTGTCAATAGCAACAATATCTATTGTTCAATTTGGTTTCTTCTGATTTAGGCCATGTGTCACTTGATGTCGGAATTCCCCCATGTGGAAACAGAGAGAATTGAGAGTTGATGTCTTCCCTCAGGTGTTAAGCTGCCAGTTTGTTGTTGAATTACATTGGTGCAGAAGACGAAACGGATCAATACAGTGTCATAACTGTAAACTATATCACACATGAAAGATCCATTGAAGTGCAAACAGAACAAGTTTATCATTTTAAAAAATGAGTGCAATGGTCAGCAGAAATTCTAATAATGGCACACTTTGTTATGAAAGACGCCATTGTGATCAATGTTAAGAGGACTAAATGAAATATGATCATCAGTCAGAGAGCTGCATGCATCATGTGTCTGCTCCCAACATCTAGCACATTGGAATTATAACCTCGCCAACATATGGTAGATGCATGTAATTGTTGTTACAGATTCAATTTCAAAGTGGCCAAAGCGTGTGTATAACAATGGATGCAGAGTCTCTTAGTAGATGACCTCAACGTTCGTCGCGGGTGCCCCGATATAGACCTTTTTCATCACGTGATATATTTCCGTAAAACCTGTGCACCAACATGGCGGATCGTGTATTAATTTATATGGAGTAGCAATGACGTGTAGCAGATTACGGAGTGGTCACATGACACTTGAAAAAGGTCTATAACAATGTCGATCTGTTCAAAAGACATTCACATTGTAACCAGGGTTGTCCACAGATACGAGCTAACTGCATCATGTATGCATTGTACATATATTACCGCCGGTTCGTACTTCGACTGCCAAACATCTTCTGAAGTCAGCACTCGCATACTACAATTAGTACATCAGCATTATTAAAATCTAACATTAATATAATTTTTAAAAACAATAAGTCAGCATTCCTTCTCATGGCTCTCTATGGGTGCCAACCTCTGGTCACTGCTAGCACCTTGACCACATGGATCCAGCAAACTTCATGTGCAGTTTACATATGTTGTCTTCATTTTTCTAGACCACAAATGGTGGCTTGGCGGCATAGTACATCAGCAGGGTCTCAATGTTCATTGTGCTCTGACCACTCCTTAGACCCTTTGGCACCAACATGTAAGAGAGGGGAGGAGATGTTGTCGTTGTTTCGTCGTGCAGGCATAAGTGTTCAGTGTGAAGCTGGAAGCGGTTGGTTGAGCCATGACAACCGTCGCACTATACTGGCTGACATATTAATCGGTCCCCCAATTGGCCTTGATAATTAAATTCTAAATACAATTATTAATTTCAAGTTACAATTATTGCTACAATTATTGAAGAGATTTTATTCAATCGCAGACATTGCTATGATTACAGCTCCACTAGGTACTTCCCTACTGGTTTTGAACACAGATGAGCTTGTAAGGTACCCGCAACGTCGCAAGCAATCCTCCGTAGTGCAAAGTGCACGAAACAAAGCGTTTTCGAGGCTTGCAAGAAAGTATACTTGGCAATCCCTGCCTCATCTGCACCACCTGAGCGGGTATTTTCTAGTGCCAAGCTTACTCAACGGTGTCAAAGGTGGAATCTTCTCCCTCAGCGATTGGAGGCATGCGCAATGCAGCAGCACAATGCATGCATGGGTGCTGAACCGTTAATTTAGTTACGCCTGCGCAGTGCACGTGTGATCTGTCTGCATTGTTTGCCTTATTAACAATCAACTAATTACTGTACATGCATCAAAGGTGTGTCCCGACCTTTCAGGCCGGGGTCTGGCCTAAAAGGCAGGCCGGAAGGTTTGACCTGAAAAGGTCGCCTGACAGGCCGGGCTGGTCTTCGGCTACCCTGCTGGGGAAAAAAAAAAGCCGTTGCATACTTCAGACAAATGTGATCGAGGCAAGGATAGTACAGGGTCAGCATTCATCCCGCGAGGTAATCGGAGTCCGGATACAACGTCAACTCCCAGTCATTTCGTGGGATCAATACTGAGATATTCCATGCAAAGATCCATTAGGCCGTGGTCTCTTTCGGCCATTACTAAATTCATAGATAGTATAGTAAGGGGATTGGAAACGAGTCTAATCAACACCAATTGACACCTCCACTCCTCGTTACAGCACTTATACTAGTAACTATGCTTCAAGATGGATGACTTGGGAGCCACAGCTGGAAGAAATTCTAAAATGATGGTTCGTATCAAAAAATTGACGAAAAAAGTAGCCAAGTACATACAAATAGGACTAACCAACAACAAAACACAACAAACTGATCAATACGCACAACTGCCCGCGCACAGAAGGTACACAAGTTAATGGACTCCATCCCTACTCCAGGCGTATTTTGTGCGTGACATGTATCAAAAAATGACGAAAAAAGTAGCCAAGTACATACAAATAGGACTAACCAACAACAAAACACGACAAACTGATCAATACGCACAACAGCCCGCGCACAGAAGGTACACAAGTGCGATGCGTCCTGAAAAAATCTTTTTTTCTAATTTGCGAAGTTGCCGTCATATTTTTCCCACCTAAAACGCTTACAGATATTCTACTACGTATGTGAAGCGCTTCAGAGCAGATAACAAGAACCAAGACCAACCGAACTGAAGATATGAACGATTTCGAACCTCTCAGTAGGTGTTAACGATGTAACGCGGAGTGCCCACAGCCAGTGATGCGCTCACGTGACTCGTTTCCAATCCTCTTACTAATTACACAGAAATACCCAATTAACGGTCAGACTAATCAAAGGACACAACACTATCACGTGACGCAGTTTCGATTCCATAGTCAAAACAATTAAATTTAATAATGCGACATTCTCTTGCTCAAGCCAAGAAAGGGTAAGTGGCTTTTCAGACTTTTTAAATACGCCATTCCACCGCAGTGTGCCTGTTACGTTGAGTTTAACCAGCATATGATGGAGAGGGAGGGTGGGGAAGAGGACGATAAGGCGTGCAGGAGTAGGCATTTGAAGCTAGCGTAAATGGGGTCACGTTACATTTGTGTTGCGCGTTCGACCAAATGAAAAGACAACAATTTAGATCTTGTCCGCGATTATAATTGGTGTTGATTAATGCGTATCTAAGGCGACCCAGCATGCACAACGCAAATAGTGTTTAGAATCGATATTTGGAAATGGTAGAAGCGTTAGCATCTGTCTTTGCAGGTTTTTAGTTGTGTGCTCGTGGTTACTTCGAGAAGAAATAAATACAAACATGTAGCTCAAGCGCCGCGTGATTTCGTGGCACTTTGTTTTGAGCGATTGATTGTGCAGAGGTCAAGGTCAGCCGACATCAATTTTGCACGCAAAAACATACGCGTAAACCACCCATAAAAGCAAATATAAACAGCCTTTATTGGCGCAAAACAACTGTTACAACATTTGGAAACGTGACACTACAATTGTCAGCATAGACTATAGACAAAATTGTTGCCAGTATGCTTGACCTTCAAAACATGTGGGTCAGCCTGAGCAGACGCGAGGGGGGGTGGGGGGTGTAAGTTGTCGGCTTGTCTGGACAACAGCAATGCAAACTCTAGACACACCACCGTCCTTCCCCTTCCCGTTGTACATTGGGGCAACATTATACAATTTACATAAAAAGAGAAGCAAAAATGAAACACATTGTTATGTTGTTATAGTGTAATAAATGTAAGGCACACGACACACACACACACACACATACACACATTCTCACACGCACACACACACACACACACACACTTACACACATTCTCACACACACACATTCTCACACGCACACACACACACACACACACACACACACACTTACACACATTCTCACACACACACACATTCTCACATGCACACACACAGATGCACACACATGACATACACACTACACACACACTCACCACACACATACACCACACACACAACACACCACACATGCTCATGCTTTATAGCACACCTCACGCGTGCACTCACAAATACATACACAAACACATGTACCAACACAAACACATGCACACACAAGCACACATACATGCACACACACATGCACACAAAGCTACACAGTATAATACCTTGCAATGGCAATTCATTGACACACAGCTGTGGAGTGAACTATCGAGATGTTATGAATTTTATCTATGCTCACAGGGTAACTTGAGCTCCAGTGTGGATTATAAGGTGGGTCTAGGGGTGGAGTCATCCTGAACCTTTTTAGTGGTAGTTACGGCTTTTATAATTTATATTTTAATACACGCTTGTGATCCAAAGTTTGTGAAAGGGTGTAAAATCGAAGGTTGTACACTCGCTGACTTAGATGTGCATATATGGACAGGTAGTAGACATATATGGACAGGTAGTAGGCATATATGGACAGGTAGTAGGCATATATGGACAGGTAGTAGGCATATATGGACAGGTAGTAGGCATATATGGACAGGTAGTAGACATATATGGACAGGTAGTAGGCATATATGGACAGGTAGTAGGCATATATGGACAGGTAGTAGGCATGGTTCCTTGTGCAGTTCCCACTGTTATACATTACAACCATAATTCTGTACGCCCGTATCAAGCACAATTTTCTCTAACTAATGAGCACCACTGTTGTGTTCTTTAATGGCATTAATTCAAGAGCATATGAGCTGATTGTGTTGCAAGCATTCCAATTAGGAGCAGTCTTTGAATGTCACTTGTCACCAGATATCACATGACATACAACTGTCTCATGTGATACATCACATGACTGGCAGTGTCCACAGTATGACACCACACACGATATCTACTTATGGCACTGGAATCACATCACTGGCTGCATGGGCATTATGCTCAACATAAATAAGTGTGCTTTATATGGAATCCAAGTATGCAACAGCTGTTCATTTATTGAAAAGTTGGACAGACTGGTTTTTAGTAATTTAACTACTTGGGGGAGGAGGTTGATGTTTTTCATCTCCCAGGTAACAGGACCCACCATTGCTACGTCCACTGACATGGAAGGTTACGTCACCTTTGTGCCAACGTCCGAAGAGGATCGCATCGTCCAAGATCCCACACAAAAGCAGCTGCCGTTAGACAAGCCCCCCAGTGGGGGTCCACTGTCTCCGAAAATTACCCAACTTAGGGAACCAGCGGTGGAGCCCCCCAAGAATCCTGGGCCGACTCACAATGCAGAGTACCTCAGGAGACCAACGACTTTAGGTAAAGCGTCTCCACTCACACAAATACGTCGAACAACATACGAACCAAGCTCTGCTCCTCATGGTGGTGCATTTCAATACGGAGCCACGTCCACGTGTTTCCATGACGACTTCAAAGCTCTGAACTTGACCACGCCCACACCACTCTTGAATGTCCCAACAGGATCCGGACAATGGGCAAAGGTGGAAGGTAAATCGCAGATAGTGTCTCCAAAGAGCGCCACTGTGGGCCGAGCAGCAGGGACCGTGTTGCTCAACCAAATGACTTGGAGTGACAGCAAGGTGGCCCCTCCTCTTCCCCCACGTTCCTCGCTGGCCCAACATAAAGGCGACCCTAACCTGACGAGATCATCCAGGAGCAACGTGGGACTCGACAGAGGTGATTGTGCAGATGGCGGAGTCCCGAAGAAGCCCCTCCCACCCCCTCCTCCCTTCGTCGCAGCCTCTCCAATTTGCACCCTGGACGAGATTGTGCGTTACTACAGCCAGTCCTTCCCCATAGACGTCAGGGTTCACAGTGGCATTGGGATCAGCAAGAGGACTCCGGATCTCGAGTACTTGCGCCTCCACGATCTCACCCAGTCCCGCGTCCTTGAAGCCGTGAGCCCCGGTGGGCGGAGCTTCAACATCCCCGTCGTCACGGACACGCGCCTGGCTCTGCTCCACAATCCTCACGCCGACACCCAGGCCGCTGTGCAGGGCTACGAGTACGAAGGCGTCGCCCCCCTCCTCGCCCTGGTCCCCAGACCCAAACTCCTTGCCGTCACGAGGGCGTGGTCCAATCCCAAAGTCGTCCTAACGGAAGGAGAGATCGTTGCACCCTGCGGAGGATCCTCCCACGACGAGGAGGGGGCATCAATTAGGGTTTACAGTGTGACGATGAAGGTCTACAAGGTTCTTCCCCCCTCCTGCTTGGCCAGCTTCACCACCAAAGCCCTGGCGCTCTGCCTCCCCATATCCGACATAGTGGGCTACGTGCCCCACCCCTTCCCTTCTCAGGCCTGCATCCTCAAATGGGACAACGGTCCCAAGTGCTACCCGGCCAACGTGGTCCTGATCAAAGGGGTGGGCATTGCCCCAGTCCTCCGATGCACCTCCGCAGGTCCAGTGGTGGCTGGCGGTGGTGACCATGACGACGGCAGTTGTAACCTTAGCGATGGCGATGGTAACAACACTTGCAGGTCTCCCGGAGTGTTCCACATTCCTGTTGATCTCCCGGGACTGAAGGTGGTGGTGGTTGAGAGGGTGGAGTCTGGTGATCCTGCTGGAGGGGAAAATGCGACTAAACATGAGGATAGGACTGGGGACTCATCTGAGTGGTCTGGGGACTTGGAGGTCCAAAGCAAGATCAATGACAACACTGTGAGGTTTTAACTACACAAATACGAAGGAGGGAGGGAGAGAGGGAGGGAGAGAGAGAGAGAGAGAGAGAGGGAGGGAGGAGTAAGAGGGAGGGAGGGAGAGAGGGAGGGAGAGAGAGAGGAGGGAGAGAGAGAGGGAGGGAGAGAGGAGGGAGGGAGAGAGAGGGAGGGAGAGAGAGGGAGGGAGGGAGAGAGAGAGAGAGGGAGGGAGGGAGAGAAGGAGAGAGAGAGAGGGAGGGAGGGAGAGAGGGAGGGAGGGAGAGAGGGAGAGAGAGGGAGGGAGAGAGAGGGAGGGAGGGAGAGAGAGGGAGGGAGAGAGAGGGAGGGAGAGAGGAGGGAGGGAGGGAGGGGGTGGATGGATGGGAGGGGAAGAGTCGTTAAATCTATTGTTATTTAAGCCAGTGAAGATTGCTTATGTTAGTTCTTACTGGTTTTAGCAACAGTGTTATCTCTGAAACAAACATTGTAACATGACATCTCTCCTTTTGCACACACACACACCACACACGCACACACACATGCACACACACACACACACACACACACACACACACACACACACACACACCACACACACACACACACACACACACACAGATGCTCAGACCTAGTCCTAAGCGTCAGATGCCTCTAGAAGGAGATTACATTCCCCTCATTCGATCCACTATAATTCAAACATCATCTTCGGACTACTGCACTTTGCAAGTCTTGGGTGCCCCTCCTCCTTGCCCAGGGGCTCCTGAGAACACAGAGAAGGGTACTAGTGTGGAGCTAGCTAACAGAGAAGCACAAGTTAGTCTTTGAGGGAGAGGAGAGTGAAGGAGGAAGGAAGAGAGGAGGAAGGGAGGGAGGGAGGAACGTGAAGCTAGTCCGCTTGCATTTGACAGAGGTGGTGTAGTTAGGGCATGTTGTTTCATAATCGGCAGCCAATGATTTTTAGTAGTAGTTGATACAAATGATTAAATCAACTGTTGATTTATGCTGGCGTTCTTGCACTATTCATAGTGCCCTTCAAGCAGTCTCCAAGAAGCTTCTGGATCTCCTCCACACAGCACAATAGCACTGCGCCCTCTGTTGGCCACATCCACAACGGATACTCCCCTTAACAAGCCATTGACCACGCCCACACTGGACACTCCCCCTAACAAGCCATTGGCCACACCCACGGGCACCGATAGGTCTCAGTACATGCCTATCCTTGCACCATCAACGTACATTAGCGATTACTCTTCGTGGAGCAGTGACACAACTTCTGAGTGGCTTGCAACAGAGAAAGCCACAAGTAAATCTGTAGCAGCTGCCCCCCAGTGTAACATTTCAGCTGCAGCAACGAGTGAAGGGTCCCCCAGTGGGCCCCTGGGGGGCAGTATTGCGGACATGTCTACAGCGGGCCCCACAACGTGTTCTGGGAATGCACAGATATATGATCATTTCCTACCTAACCAATCACAACATGTATCACTACTGAAAACACAGCTGTCCATATTAGAAGGTGAGAAAATGGTTATTATTGACATTACAATGACATCATAGTGATGACTAATGGCATATTGGAAGATTACTTTGCCATACTTTCATGTAGATAAGCGAGAGCACAATTTGAAGGTGCTGAAAAGAATGACTCGGGCAGATGTGAGTTGTGTGCATTGTTGTCATTAGAAGTGTTGAAGTCCTAGTGGTGAATACAGCTCACCTCTACCTCATATAGGTACCAGCTTAGTATAGTTGAATGGTCAATATTTTGAAGGTATAATAAATAACAATTCAGATTGAATAATGCACACAATCAAATGATCTGATCTTCAATTTAGTAGTTATCAAATAAAAATAAATTGCCACATTTACTTTTATACAAATAGTACTTACTGAATGCTGGACTGCAGGCCAGTACATCAAATATACATGGGCAACATAATTTTTGCGGGTCAAAAACATTTTAGACAACAAAATTTACTTCTGCATTCCAGAATGATACTATAAGTGATTTCTATTTACATTAAAAAAAATGGAAGGTTGAGCAGACACTGCACATGTGATGATGTAACTGCATGCAGTTGGTGTAGAACAGGTTTGTCTATCATGTGAAGTGCTAAATAATATTATAGAAATGATGATGAAAAAAGAGCACAGTAGACAATGCGTTTTCTAAAATTAAGATACACAAGTGCACACGAAATGGTGCATTCTGATAAATAGGAGCTGGGGCTGTTGTTTCCAAATGCAGGTACAGAAGCTATTGGATTCTCTGGGAATGGCCGCCTACAAGCCTGTGTTTGAACGAGAGCAGATCAATGGGTGTGTCCTGAGTTTGGTTGAACAAGACATCCTTGATGATCTCCATGTCACTACAGAGCACAGCAGAGTCCTGCTGGATATAGTCTCTGGGATCAGATCTCTTCCTCCACTGTAGCTCTCCTTTTCAAAACCTTCTCAAAGACTTTCCTCGATTTTGTGCAATCTTGTTTTGTTAACTTACCTCCACTACGGGAGAATATATGTATTGAATTGACAGTGCACACTAGTGTGGAATAATTGTGCATAGATAGCAGTATAGCAATGGAACTGTATATAGCCACACTTTCAACTATGCTGCAGTCATGTACAAAGCTCAGCGCGCAAAAGACACACCACATTTTGATCGCTCATCTGCACTAACAGTCAGTGGTTATTTGTATTAAAATTTTGGTATATTCATAATAGTTTGTTTTCAAATAATAAAGGTGATACTAAGGTTATAAAGTGTAATTTTTCTGGCTTGGTTTGGTGACCGAACCAGTTTGTATGTCCATGCATTATGTGTTGAAACATAAATACTGTAATTATTTATTCACTTTAGTGATGAGACTAATTTAAATCAATAACCAGTTCTTCTTTACAACCAGTTCATCTTGAATAGCTGGTCATGATTTTGATTCAGGGTATTGATCAATGCAGCTGCTTTCCTTTATACCATTGTATTTGTTTAAAAGCATTGTTCCCAATAGGAGCCACCCATGCAGGCATACCTATATTATGTGATACATGTACTGTACTCAAGCATAGCTGCTATATACACAGCCTCACGTGCAGTGGTGTGGCTAGATGACTTCATCAACAACCAGTGGGTAGAGACAGGTGGACACAAGACAAGACAGGTCATGTATGCCATACAACATACATATATTCATGGAGATAACAAAGGCACAAAACAAAACTATTTTAAGCTTCTCCAAAATTAAACAAAGAGCCTGAATGCTGCAGGATCACCACTTGCTGCAAGATCACCACTTGCTGCAAGATCACCACTTGCTGCAGGATCACCACTTGCTGCAAGATCACCACTTGCTGCAAGATCACCACTTGCTGCAGGATCACCACTTGCTGCAGGATCACCACTTGCTGCAAGATCACCACTTGCTGCAAGATCACCACTTGCTGCAAGATCACCACTTGCTGCAAGATCACCACTTGCTGCAAGATCACCACTTGCTGCAAGATCACCACTTGCTGCAAGATCACCACTTGCTGCAAGATCACACTTGCTGCAAGATCACACTTGCTGCAAGATCACCACTTGCTGCAAGATCACCACTTGCTGCAGGATCACCACTTGCTGCAAGATCACCACTTGCTGCAAGATCAACACTTGCTGCAGGATCACCACTTGCTGCAGGATCACACTTGCTGCAAGATCACACTTGCTGCAAGATCACCACTTGCTGCAAGATCACCACTTGCTGCAAGATCCCACTTGCTGCAGGATCACCACTTGCTGCAAGATCACCACTTGCTGCAAGATCACCACTTGCTGCAGGATCACCACTTGCTGCAAGATCCCACTTGCTGCAGGATCACCACTTGCTGCAAGATCACCACTTGCTGCAAGATCACCACTTGCTGCAGGATCACCACTTGCTGCAGGATCACCACTTGCTGCAGGATCACCACTTGCTGCAAGATCACCACTTGCTGCAAGATCACCACTTGCTGCAGGATCACCACTTGCTGCAAGATCACCACTTGCTGCAGGATCACCACTTGCTGCAAGATCACCACTTGCTGCAAGATCACCACTTGCTGCAGGATCACCACTTGCTGCAAGATCACCACTTGCTGCAGGATCACCACTTGCTGCAAGATCACCACTTGCTGCAGGATCACCACTTGCTGCAGGATCACCACTTGCTGCAAGATCACCACTTGCTGCAAGATCACCACTTGCTGCAAGATCACCACTTGCTGCAGGATCACCACTTGCTGCAAGATCACCACTTGCTGCAAGATCACCACTTGCTGCAAGGATCACCACTTGCTGCAAGATCACCACTTGCTGCAAGATCACCACTTGCTGCAGGATCACCACTTGCTGCAGGATCACCACTTGCTGCAAGGATCACCACTTGCTGCAGGATCACCACTTGCTGCAAGATCACCACTTGCTGCAGGATCACCACTTGCTGCAAGATCACCACTTGCTGCAGATCACCACTTGCTGCAGATCACCACTTGCTGCAAGATCACCACTTGCTGCAGGATCACCACTTGCTGCAGGATCACCACTTGCTGCAAGATCACCACTTGCTGCAGGATCACCACTTGCTGCAAGATCACCACTTGCTGCAAGATCACCACTTGCTGCAGGATCACCACTTGCTGCAAGGATCACCACTTGCTGCCGGATCACCACTTGCTGCAAGATCAACCACTTGCTGCAAGATCACCAACTTGCTGCAGGATCACCACTTGCTGCAAGATCCCCACTTGCTGCAAGATCACCACTTGCTGCAAGGACACCCACTTGCTTGCAGATCACCACTTGCTGACAAGATCAACCCCTTGCTGACAGGATCACCACTTGCTGCAAGATCACCACTTGCTGCAGATCACCACTTGCTGCAGGATCAACACTTGCCTGCAAGATCACCACTTGCTGCAGGATCACCACTTGCTGCAAGATCCCACACTTGCCTGCAGGCTCACCACTTGCTGCAGGATCCCACTTGCTGCAAGATCACCACTTTGCTGCAAGATCACCACTTGCCTGCAGATCACCACTTGCTGAAGGATCACCACTTGCTGCAAGATCACCACTTGCTGCAGGATCATCCACTTGCTGCAAGATCACCAACTTGCTGCAAGATCACCCACTTGCTGCAGGATCACCACTTGCTGCAGGATCACCACTTGCTGCAAGATCACCACTTGCTGCAGGATCACCACTTTGCTGCAAGATCACACTTGCTGCAAGATCAACACTTGCTGCAGATCACCACTTGCTGCAAGATCACCACTTGCTGCAGATCACCACTTGCTGCAAGATCACCCACTTGCTGCAAGATCACACTTGCTGCAAGATCACCACTTGGCTGCAAGATCACCACTTGCTGCAGGATCACCACTTGCTGCAAGATCACCACTTGCTGCAGGATCAACCACTTGCTGCAAGATGCAGGATCACCACTTGCTGCAGGATCACCACTTGCTGCAGGATCACCACTTGCTGCAGGGATCACCACTTGCTGCAAGGATCACCACTTGCTGCAAGATCACCACTTGCTGCAAGGCTCACCACTGCTGCAGGATCACCACTTGCTGCAGGATCACCACTTGCTGCAAGATCACCACTTGCTGCAAGGATCACCACTTGCTGCAGGAATCAACCACTTGCTGCAAGATCACCACTTGCTGCAACGATCACCACTTGCTGCAGGATCACCACTTGCTGCAGATCACCACTTGCTGCAGGATCACCACTTGCTGCAAGATCACCACTTGCTGCAGGATCACCACTTGCTGCAGGATCACCACTTGCTGCAGGATCACCACTTGCTGCAAGATCACCACTTGCTGCAGGATCACCACTTGCTGCAAGATCACCACTTGCTGCAGGATCACCACTTGCTGCAGGATCACCACTTGCTGCAAGATCACCACTTGCTGCAAGATCACCACTTGCTGCAGGATCACCACTTGCTGCAAGATCACCACTTGCTGCAAGATCACCACTTGCTGCAGGATCACCACTTGCTGCAAGATCACCACTTGCTGCAAGATCACCACTTGCTGCAAGACTGCAGGATCACCACTTGCTGCAGGATCACCACTTGCTGCAGGATCACCACTTGCTGCAGGATCACCACTTGCTGCAGGATCACCACTTGCTGCAGGATCACCACTTGCTGCAAGATCACCACTTGCTGCAAGATCACCACTTGCTGCAGGATCACCACTTGCTGCAGGATCAACACTTGCTGCAAGATCACCACTTGCTGCAAGATCACCACTTGCTGCAGATCACCACTTGCTGCAGGATCACCACTTGCTGCAAGATCACCACTTGCTGCAGGATCACCACTTGCTGCAAGATCACCACTTGCTGCAAGATCACCACTTGCTGCAAGATCACCACTTGCTGCAGGATCACCACTTGCTGCAAGATCACCACTTGCTGCAGATCACACTTGCTGCAAGATCACCACTTGCTGCAGGATCACCACTTGCTGCAGGATCACCACTTGCTGCAAGATCACCACTTGCTGCAAGATCACCACTTGCTGCAAGATCACCACTTGCTGCAAGATCACCACTTGCTGCAGGATCACCACTTGCTGCAAGATCACCACTTGCTGCAAGATCACCACTTGCTGCAGGATCACCACTTGCTGCAGGATCACCACTTGCTGCAAGATCACCACTTGCTGCAAGATCACCACTTGCTGCAAGATCACACTTGCTGCAAGATCACCACTTGCTGCAGGATCACCACTTGCTGCAAGATCACCACTTGCTGCAAGATCACCACTTGCTGCAGGA
The DNA here is from genome assembly GCA_013339895.1 of Ephydatia muelleri. NCBI lineage: Eukaryota > Metazoa > Porifera > Demospongiae > Spongillida > Spongillidae > Ephydatia > Ephydatia muelleri. The sequence continues at coordinate 1,512,203 of JABACO010000002.1, read as the reverse complement.
TCACACTTGCTGCAGGATCACCACTTGCTGCAGGATCACCACTTGCTGCAAGATCACCACTTGCTGCAAGATCACCACTTGCTGCAGGATCACCACTTGCTGCAAGATCACCACTTGCTGCAAGATCACCACTTGCTGCAAGATCACCACTTGCTGCAGATCACCACTTGCTGCAGATCACCACTTGCTGCAGGATCACCACTTGCTGCAGGATCACCACTTGCTGCAAGATCACCACTTGCTGCAGATCACCACTTGCTGCAGATCACCACTTGCTGCAAGATCACCACTTGCTGCAGGATCACCACTTGCTGCAAGATCACCACTTGCTGCAAGATCACACTTGCTGCAGATCACCACTTGCTGCAGGATCACCACTTGCTGCAAGATCACCACTTGCTGCAGGATCACCACTTGCTGCAGGATCACCACTTGCTGCAAGATCACCACTTGCTGCAAGATCACCACTTGCTGCAAGATCACCACTTGCTGCAGGATCACCACTTGCTGCAAGATCACCACTTGCTGCAGATCACCACTTGCTGCAGGATCACCACTTCCTGCAGGATCACCACTTGCTGCAGGATCACCACTTCCTGCAAGATCACCACTTGCTGCAAGATCACCACTTGCTGCAGGATCACCACTTGCTGCAAGATCATATTGCGGATTTGCATGTTGGAGAAGCCAAACATCACGCACTTCCACTTGAATACCATCATATTCCACTTTGACACATGTGCAATTTGTCGTTATACTGTGTAGAAGGTTTTAGCCCCGCTTTTGAAAACTTCCATTCCATAATTTGGTGTTTCAATTCCACTAATAAAATTATTCGCAACCATATTAATCATTATCAGTAACCATATTAATTATTATCGGTAACCATATTTAATTATTAATCCAAGACAATGCCACAAAAAGTGTCAGAAACTTAGCTTTCCTCAAAATAGTGGAAAGAGTTAGCAACACGCACCTTGATTAATCCTGGTTAGGTGCAGAGCTAGTAATGGAGGATTTACCCAGTCTGCAAAAATCCAAAATAGTAATATCCTTTGCACCACGAAATGAAAACACATCGTTTACAAAGCAAGCATCTTTGGGCAACGAGTTAAAGTAAATAGCTGAGATAACTATGCTGCATCTGTTTTCTTGATGGGTAAGCACCACCTTCACTGTTTGGTTTTTTAAAACATCATTATTGTTTGAGGGAGTGGCAAGCGGGGCAATACAAGGTAAAGCATTAAGGGCAGCCACGGTTTTTTCAATGAAGTCTTGAAGTCTAAATCAGCTACTTTAGTGGGAAGCCGACACAACACTAATTCACAACCAGGACATGGAGTACACACTCTTTGACAATTGGTAACCAACATGAAAATCTCCAATGGAATGAGTGACACCTAAAAATACTTGTCACCTTGTTTGGGATTTTTAAAAATGTGACATGAATGCTCAGAAATCAGTTATTCATCCTATCGGTACTGACATCGACATGCCTGCTAAACCTGGCATGACCACTTCCTCCATTTGTGGAATCAGCACCAAGAAGGCATGGATTGTCACTGCTGCCAAGGCAGCTGTAGATTACCGTAAAGTTTTTATTCAATGTGTGTGTGCTTATGATCTCAAACTCCAGATTGCTTTAGCCGAGTGCTCAACTACATGTCTAGCACACTGATAGTGTAACAATTGTGGTTGCTTGTAGAAAATAATGTTCTAGTGCTTTAGTGATGGAACGCGATGACTCTGACATCCCGGAAAACAAAAGTGCAGTTTTCTTTCCTTGAAACATTCCTAGAAATATCTCTCTTGTTGGAAAGGACACTGGATAATGAAAGTCTTCTAGAGGGGGCTTGAGATCTTCAAGTACTGTATATATAGATTGATCCCAATCTTTAAACTGAGATTCTAAATATAATGAATAGAATTGCAATCAAATGAATAAACATTACTACATATAGGTTGGTGCCTGATACTTGTGCAGATTAGAGAAAACTGCAGTCCTTCACTGAAGTGTGCATAATTGTACGGAACACATGAATAGAGCTGTATGAACTCTGACTGAATGGGAACACAGTGTTTGGGAAATGTCATCATTCAGGGGACATTAGAACATGCTTAGTTGGATGTATACATATAGCGACAAGCAGTCACATCTAGCCAATCGTTAATCTTGAATAGTTGAAATGATTTCAGGACATTGATAATTTATATACACATTTACAAAAGCACTGCACCCATTTGGAACACCCAAGTGTAGTGGTTTGTGCTTGGCTGATGGCCACAAGAGTGACTTCATCAACAACCAAGATGGATGATAACCAGCTCAGCCACATGAAAGGTTGACCCCACTATTCAGGTGAGCTGTGAGGAAGTGGCGGTGTGCATCACCAGGTCATGGGTGTACATAATGCCTCTAAATTGTCATCTACAAGATTGATGTAGTTAACAACAGTTACAACAAATGTTCAGAACAAAATGCATTATAATATTATTATTACACAAAAGATCTCTGTAATTCACGTAAGCTTAGTCCAAAATCAAACATTAGAGCACTTTTTCCAGTGACAGCAACAGCAGTAATGATTCCAACAATGTTGTTATCAATTTCAGGAATCGCAACCAAAGAGCCTGAATCACCTTTTGCTGCAGGACAATCTCCTGGGTTAGCAGGTTGAAGAAGCCAAACATCACGCACTTTCATTCTAGTACCATCATCATATGTAACTGTGGCACATGGGCATTTCTTCTCTACCTTCATATCTGTGTAGAAGGTTCTAGCCCCCAGTTTGAAAACTTCCAATGAAATAAATATATGGTGATTTAAAGTTTTGTAATTCCACAGTCTGAGAATCATTAACAAAAACAATATTATTCATTTCGTCATCTGCGCATTCCGTTTTTAGAAGACAAATATCAGCTGAAGAATTGTGAATGCCAGCACAGTAAGCAGCCTGAATTTTCCTGCCATCTTTGCAACTAACTTGTATGCCATTCAAATCTTGTATAACATGACATGTAGAGAAAGTGTATGTATCAGAGGTACCGTTAATTTTACAGCAACCCAGTGTTCCATAACTTCCACCACACCACACTTCACTGCCGGGTGCACAAGCACTTACAAATACTTCAATGTCTTTCTCAACGATAACAGGAGTATCAATATTTATTGCTGCTTTGTACACGCTTCTTTCATACTTGGCAATGTCAGCAACTCCAACAGAAATAATGTATTGTGGATAATAAAAGTGCTTTTCATTTTCATTTTCTTGATTTATTGTCACTGAAATCATGTTAAAATCGTGCATTTCAAGCTCAATCATTTTTGTATGCAGTGTTTCGGAGTCACTAATGGCCTTCTTATGATCTACATCACTCTATAGAAAAGCAGCTTCACTGAGAGTTGTATATCCTGTAGGTATTAAATAGAGAAGCTATATATGGGATTGTTTCCGCAAAAAGGAACCTAATAAATATTAATTCAAGATTTTGGATATTCTAGAAGTCTGAAATGTCCTATGCACTGAAAATCAGCCATTGAGTTGCAAGGCTTTGAATTTTTAATTAGCCATACATTTCAATGCAAGCCTAACATTTCTATTGCAAATACTGGAAAATGTATAATGTATGCGCTAGGTCCGCAGAAACAATCCCCATATAACAAACTATTAATGATTATAATAAATGTAAACACACTTGTAAAATCATTGTGCGCTTACTACTAGAAGGATACTTACTAACGATCATTTTAAGACACTTTTCAATCTCAATAGCAGCTGTAGTAAGATGGTTCGCCTTCATCAAGCTTATCAGAGCGCTCCAGCTTCGTTCTATACACTCTTGTGATACACGCCAATGCATCTGAACAATCACCCTCTGTATCCACTGGTGAAGCTACCAACCAACAAGCCTTGGAAACAATGTCCAAAAAAACTTTGCGAAACTCATTATTTAGCAATGATAGAAGGTAGTATAGAGATGATGATGTTGGGATATCGTTTTCCAAGGAGAAAGTAGATGCATATCAGGACACTTAATATCATGTATGTGCATGTTCTGACCATCAGATTACTGCATGTTCATAGCATTACATTTCATGAAGGATTACAAGAACTTAAACAATTTTTTGTCAAACCATACTTGAAGCTTATATATTCATATGACTTAATGCTAAACAATCAATAATAATGACCACATATGATTTGTTGACATTTCTTTTATTACTACATTTCTCTCTACAGCCTCCTACTCCGTTTCAGTCCACTTGTCCCAACCTCTTGCAACATGCACGTTTCAGTCCAATGATGTTCCTGTAGTCATGCAGCCACTGAGGAGAGGTTTAGATAGTTCAATATTGCCTTCGGCACTGGTGCAAACTTGTTGGTTCTAGTATTGATGGAATTATACAATAGTGATTCTTGAAAATGGCGCTCATGCGTAGGCGAAATAATGCCGTCTTTGCACTAAACAACGGTTGGTATTCAATACCACTCTTCCATTGTTTTATTCCACAGCTAACGCCGGTATATATGTTCATAGTTTCACCCACAGCAAGATTAAGTTGTGGAATAATTGTAATCGTAAATGTATTTTTACTCTCAATGCAGATAATACATACAGAACATTGAGAAAGGCGAGTAATGGCCTGCCTATTTAAATGGGTAAAGTTTACAATGTAAGGTAAGGTTACCTGAATAAAGATGTGCCGTATATACATTTGGTGCATTTGCTACAGTGTGTGGGAGGGAGTTCCAACTCTGAATAATAACCGTGTGGGTGAAGACATTAGATCTGCAGGTACAGGGAGGGTAGATCATGGGCTTTCATAATCTGTATTAGGAATATCGGCTCTCCTATAAATGCAACAAGTAAAAAATCGTGCAATGTACTGAATGTCTCTTAAAACCCATGGAGCTCATACTTGGGTACAAAGCTCAAGAATTGGACAAACATAACCTTTAAACCAGAACCAAGGTAGGAATATCTGTTCTGTAAAAACTTCTAAGATAGAGTGGACAACGAACGACCATATCATGTGTGCTAGGTTTCAAGTCAGATGGTAGGACACACCAATGTCTCTTAACGGAATTCACAGTATTCAAGACAATGCCACAAAAAGTATCAGAAACTTAGCTTTCCTCAAAATAGTGGAAACAGTTAGCAACACACACCTTGATTAATCCTGGTTTAGGTGCAGAGCTAGTAATCGAAGATTTACCCAGTCTGAAACAATCCAAGATAGTAATGTCCTTTGCACCAAGAAATGAAAACAAATAGTTTACAAAGCATGCATCTTCGGCCTGCAAGTTATAGGTTTTTTTTTTTTAATAGCTAAGATAACTAAGCTGCATCTGTTTTTTTGATGGGCAAGCACCCCTCTATTTATAGATTGATTTACGTTCTACAGCCAAAATGCATCATTCAGACCTATAAACATGGCAGCAAAGTGGGTGAAGCTAAAAACATCACTTCATAATAGTATTTCTGATATGAATGAAATATAATAAATTACATACCCATATTTATGCTTGAAAAATAAGCTAGTGGTTTCATCTGAGCAATCAGTAGTTGATCATCTGAAACACAATGTAAGAACACTCTGTAAGCATATCAGTGTATACTTACAAAAATGTGAGTCTGAGATCATAAGCACACACACCTTGAATCAATACTTTACAGTAATCTACAGCTGCCTTGGCAGCAGTGACAATCCATGTATTCTTGGTGCTGATTCCACGAATGGAGGAAGTGGTCATGCCAGGTTTAGCAGGCATGTCGATGTCAGTACCAATAGGATGAATAACTGATTTCCGGGCATTCGTGTCACATTCAAAATCCCAAACAAGGTGTTGAGTATTTTTAGGTACCACAATATCTCCATTCATTCCATTGGAGAGTTTCGGGTTGGAGCACATTGATAGTGTAACCACTGTGGTTGCTTGTGGAAAATAATGTTCTAGTGCTTTAGTGATCGAACGCAATGACTCTGACATTCCAGAAAACAAAAGTGCTGTTTTCTTTCCTTGAAACATTCCTAGAAATGTCTCTCTTGTTGGAAAGGACTTAAAGTCTTTTCGAGGGGGCTTGAGATATTCAAGGACTGCATGCTTTGTGAAAGCATCATGTACTAATACTATAACCTCAACAGCACTCATGAATTGTTGCAGCATCAGGTGATCCGTTTTCTCTGGCATTTGAGTATTTATAGATCGATCCCAATCCTTGAACTTAGGATGTAAATAAAATAAAAATAAAAAAATTGCATAGATATGCAATTTTGGACTAAGAGCCAACGTTAAGAATATAAGTATGTGCACACTCAAAACAATGGGTGGTGTCATTAAGTCCGTTGCATCATTTTATTTGAATGCATGAACTACTGAATACAGTTCAGTTTAAAGTCCAGCAGTTGTTCACTGCAGTGTAACAGTAGGTAATACCACATGAATGGAACTGTATGAACTCTGACTTAATGGAGAATATCACTTCTATAAGGGTATTGGCCCACTATCTCAGCATATGAGATTCGGTGCTTTTGTCGTGTTTTACACTCTACTTAAGGACTGTAGGAATCTTGTAGACATTAAACAGCTTCAGAGAATTAAGGCGTTAATGTGAGGCATTCGAGCTACTGCAAACATAGAATCTACATATAATATCCATGGAAAGCTGAATGGCCAGTCAGCTTTCACCATACATCTTTAGTTAGAGGTGTTCATGCATACAATACTACTTGCCTAAGACAAGTGTTGCTACGGCAACAGAAAACGAAGAATGATATCAGTCGCTGCACTAGTACTCAAGGACAGCCCAAGTATCTGGACACGTTTCTAAAAGACTAGCATATGTGTCTGAAAAGTTGTTCTTTTCAGTGCCAATATTAAGAGCGAAAGGATTACTATTCAACTGCAATAGATGATGGGACCTAACGTTTCAATATGTAACCCGGACATCTCAATAAGATAGGCACTCAAGATGGGTGTCTGAATAAGAGTGTTCCACTGTATACTTTTCATGCTGGGAGGGACGAGCAGTGTAGCTATCCTAAGTGTGCCTATGACTGTTAAGCAATTTGGGACTAAGTCTTTAGAAGTGCAATACAGAGCACATAGTGTGCTATATAGCAGCAGACTTCTGATTTTTGTTTTCTTAAACAAAATAAGTATCACCTAACCACAATAGACCAAGAAATTCTCTACAAGTCATGTATTTTGAGTGTTCGAAGATCTGGTTTATCTCGAAAGTTGTTTTGCGATTTCTCTTTGTGCAGGGTGTTTGTCTTCCCCTATATGTGCATGCATGTACACCCTGATATACAAGATGCCTCTTACACCAAAACTCCATGGTGTCAAAAAGACGATAGCCTAGTGATAATATTTGTGATGTGCACACACCTGTCATGAATGCGCTAACCAATGGCTACAAACTCTACCAGCCATTTATCTTTGTAACAGTCTGCCTGTAATTGATGTGGTTTGCTGTATACATGTACCAGCCATATATGCAATAATATACTATCTTGATCCTTCGAGCCTCAAATAATGAGCAGGTGCTACTATTAAATCATTTAGTGAGATGTCAACATGGAGGTAGATAAGATATGAAAATGGAAAAGGTCATAAATGGTGCTTGTAGGTGATATTAAACACAGAGAAGCACCAATTTTGAATATGAAACTGAAAGGGCATTGTGCAGTGTGCAATACATGTGCTGTGTGCATTTCATGGAAATCAGCCTTCCAGTCATCATCACTAGTCTTCAGACACTCACCTCCTTCAGTGGTGGATACAGCACTTGTGGCAGCACCTAACTTGGGTGTATCTTCAATGGCCCCACTGGTGGATGGTGACCCTTTTTCTGCTCCTCCCACTGAACCTGTGTTGTTTAAAGTATTGATCCTCCCCCTCACTATTCAACTTGCAGTACACCAAAATACTATACATGATACAAAAAGCTTTTCTTGTTAAATTTGAATGCCGATCATGTTTTACAACATCACCTGCAATTGTTAGGTATAAACTTCAGTTGCACGTACAATGAATCCCAATATTCAAGTAATTAATTTATCTTCAATAAATAAGAGGGTTTCTAATTAATGAACACAGTCCTTTAACATTCTAATGCATTGCTGCAGTGTTTCTCTATATCCTCTAGTGCTAGTTAGTCCACACTGGTGTGTCAGGCTCATTTTGCAACCACCAGTTCAACATGGCTCTAGCAACAAGATCTAACACTGCCTTTAGTATGCTCTGATTGTATCCAATTGCATGCCACTCAGTAACGTAAGCTAACTCATACATAATCAGCAATAATACATACCTGTGCCAGGATATTGTTGTGAGCTCCCAAGCTTACTGAAAGACATGTTGTATTTGATGGTTCACGTTTATTACACGGAGAATGGGGAGCAGTTGAAGAGAGGAAGAACAAAAAAACACTACTAAGGTACCTCACGGCATTCATCCTAATTTTATCTATGTGTACAATCACGTTGCGAGCATTACCTAACTGACTATATAAGACAATGCTTGTGCATCAACTTTCTGGCATGCAGCTTCCAATGAGAATGAACATTTTCATTTTATGACACATTTACTTTCCATTTAGCAAACTATGAGTATTGCTCTTTAAACAGCACCACATCACATACCATATATCTGCAGACTTCAATGGGCGTGACACACTAGGAAACAACTCATCTCGCACACCTGGAAGAATATAGAGTTAGATATGTTTTGCTGCAGCAAATGCTTACCTTTAACAGTGACCTTCAAGACCTTCCCACTCTCATTATCAACCACCAAAAGCTTTCCATCAGACAGCAACAGTGTGTCCAAATCACGAGACAGAACTAATGGCAACTCTCCAATCAGCTTCCACTCATTTTCAACACTCCACTTCTTGTCAACACGATGCAAGGCATAGAAGGCAGTCTGCTTACTGTGTAAAACACAGCGTGATTCACTAATGGCAAGAAGCACACCATCAGCCACAGACAAAGGACCATCGCCACCCAAAGGTGGCATCTCTCTCCAAACAGAGTCATCAGCGGTCTCGAGAGTGTCCCGCTGCTTGTCTTTCCGAACAGAATCAGAGCTCTGGTACAAGTCTCCAGTGGTATCGTGACGGTGTTTAGTGTATGGATACTTGCACTGTATTGACAAAGGACATACGTGAATGATTTTGGGTAGACACAAAATGGTTCTGACGTACTGCTGGGGACACATTGTATATGTACATGCTTGTGTGTGTGCGTGTGTGTGTGTGTGTATATATGCGGAATGTATGCACGCTTTGTGTGTAGACCACCTACATTAAATTTAGCTTGCTTACCAGGTCACTGATGTTAGCATACTTTAACCAGGGATGAAAAACATCTTGTATAAAGACCTGCTCTTCAAAGACCACTGCTCTGAAGCAATACATAGGCCAGTCATGAAGAGGTAATGGTGAGCAGTACCAATTCTTCACACCATCAAACACCTGAACAATCTCCTGCCTGGGATCTCGCAACCTTTGTCCTATCACAACCAGACCATGGCTACCATAACTAGCCACACGAGGATTTGAACACTCGACAGGCATTTCTGTCATCTTTCCTCCTTTCAGCTCCATCACCATCTTGCCCCTAATTGCTGACAATTTCCCTCCACACACCACAAGTGTGTCTCCATGCTGATAGTCTTCCATTCGAACCCACTCATTCTTAGACTCATCCAACCAGCATGCTCCCCTATCACTCCATCTCATGATTTTGCCTTCTGCCTCCACCACACCATGCTCACTTCGTCTTCTTGGTAAGAAATGTCCTGGTATATCAGCGCAGCTTTCACAGTGAAACATTCTTGATTTCTATTTAACATTCGTTCAATTATCTCATTACTGCAAGTCATAATATTTAACCCCTCATCCCTATCTGGGAAAAGAGGGAGTCTATTGGTCCCTCCCCCCTCCCCCTTCCCCCAAGTCTACGTCCATGCAACTTGACAATTGTTATGCCACACTCGTGCATAGTATCTCACCCTTACCGGAATGGGTATAATGGGCGGATGCAAGATTAGAACGTTAGGACGTACCTTTAGGCAATTCCAGTTACAAAGTGTACACTTCTACTGATGACATCAATTATGATGGAACCCCCTTGGACACATTATACCCTCTTCCCCCCCCCCCCCCCCCCCAAGACATATATAACACCCCTCCCCCTCCCCCTCCCCCTCCCCCTCCCCCCCCTCCCCGCTGGACAGTCACATGCCACATCTCCCAGGACAGCAGTATATCTCAGCCATTACCCTCAAGACATGATTTATAGCTTCCTGCCCCTCCTGCCCCTCCCGACAGCCCCCCTCAGGACATGATTTATTGGACACTACAGATGTGATTTAATAACCCCTGGGACTACAGTATTGTGTAGTCCACTCACCCCCCAGGGCATGATTTATACTTGTACACCCCCAGGGTTGCCAAATACATTACCAGTATATATATTACCCCGCGTACAACCCCCTAGGACATGCAATGATGCATCTTTGTCATCAGCAGTGATGACGCGGTTCAATGCAATATTCGTACATCCAGGATATCGACTGGGACCGGCTTGAATCCAGGCGGCCACCCGCCAAACCGCCAACCTGAGTGACCGTGGTACGGTCACTGTTCGTCCGCAAAAGTGACCGGGGCGACTCGGTACAGTTAGCCGTGAACGTGACCGGCGATCAGGTACATGAGTTAGCCGTGAACGTGACCGGGGCGATAATGGCTGACCCCTGCTGGTCATCAGTAGGGGTGTATGATTAATCGCAGTGGCGGCGGAAGACATTTATGATTGGGGGCCTCTAAACACAAAGATAATGATATTCATGAAACTGCGTGAAAATGCAAACAGTACATGTAGTGCATTGCGTTGGGAAGTTATAGCGATTCAAACGCGATGCATTTTTATAACATTTTAACCGTGGGGCAATTTTCGCGGAAACTGTCCCAAATGTAAGCACATCATTGTGTAGGATAACTTACTAACGATCATTTTAAGACACTTTTCAATCTCAATAGCAGCTGTAGTAAGATTGTTTGCCTTCATCAAGCTTATCAGAGCGCTCCAGCTTCGTTCTGTACTGCACTGAGTCCAGCTCACAACTCTTGTGATACACGCCAATGCATCTGAACAATCACCCTCTGTATCCACTGGTGAAGCTACCAACCAACAAGCCTTGGAAACAATTTCAAAAAATGTGTTGCGAAAGTAGTATAGAGATGATGAGGTTGCTGAACAGAAAAGCAGCTTCACTAAGTGGTATATATGTTCTGTCCGGATGCAATATAATTATCCGGTTGATTAACCGGACGACCGGTTGATCAACCGGATTAATAAAAAAAAAGTATTGCGCATGCTCAATAAAGTGTGAACACGCCGATCATGGATAAGAGCGCTAGCTGCAAGATCTTTGAAGAGTATGTAGATTCCTTGTTTCCTATTGGAGGGAAGCGTTCCAGGAGTGCTGTGATACGGCAGGACTTTGCCAAACGAATCGTCGATCACTTGAAAGGAAAACAAGATCCAGATGCCTCATTTCGACATTTCGTCAAAAAGGGTGGCTTTGCTCTACTGGATATGCCATCGGCAGGCATTCGTGATGTACTAGTTGTCTCTTTGAAGGAAGAAGAGCAGGTAAGATTTCATTCAACGTATACGGCGTGGCATGAAGTCATATATTGACACCTCGCTGTACAGAATTTAAATGATCGCACTATGATGAAAGCTTCTCGCAGAGTTGCAACAGTGGAAGAGTTTTATAGCATATTGGAGCAGGTTCACTCTAAAGACTGTCTACATGCGGGCTCAAAAAAGACATTTGTCAAGGTTTGCATGTTTTAAATGTTCCTTAAGCGTACTTGCATGCAGGTGATTCTAATTGTCTAGGTTCAATCTTTGTACTCGCATGTTCCTAGAAATGTGGTAGAGCATTTCATTAAGCTCTGTGAAACTTGCAGTCTTCGTGTGCCTCAAACAACCAAACCTCCACTGAGGCCTATAGTGGCAAATGGATTCTTTTCACGTGTACAGGTCAGTATATTTGTCTGCCCAAAATTGTTTTATTATGATATCCACTTTACAGATTGATTTGATTGACATGAGGCATTTGCCTCATGATGGCAATAAGTGGATCTTGCATATTGTTGACCATTGGTCAAAGTTCAATTTAGCATATCCACTACCGCAGAAGACTGCCAAAGAAGTCGCAAATGCTCTTGAGAAGTGGGTTTTCCCTATATTTGGTCTCCCTACAATCCTGCATAGTGACAATGGGAGAGAATTTGTGAATCATTTGATTGAGGATGTTCTAGCCACATGGCCAGGAGCTGTACAGCTAGTGAGTGGTCGGCCACGACATCCTCAATCGCAAGGCCTGGTGGAACAAGCTCACTATACACTGGAACGAATGATGAGTTCCAGAATTGCAGAGTCAGCGTCTAATTCTCCTCCCTGGACTCACTGGCTACCACACATTGTCTGTAAGTTCTGCCTTGCAAATGTATACAAGCATGTTGATGCATTATACAGTGTGTGTAGTTATAATTATGATCATGTAGATACAATCAATGCTCAAGTGCATAGCTCCACAAAGCACACTCCATTTGAACTTGTGTTTGGGCAACCACCAAGATCAGTTGTGGTACCAGATGCAAGACTTAAGGGACTCATCAATGAAGAGGATCTTGAATTAAATGTACCTACTGGCGAGATGAAGAGTACCCAGGACACATCTGATGTGGATCGTACTACTGTTGAACTGACTCTCCAACACAATTTTGCAACTACTATCCAAGACAGCTCCCCCCCATCCATCCATGATAGCATCCATGGCAGTTCCCCAACTGTCCTTGATACTATTCATCACTGTCCCCCATCTGTCAAAGAAAGCGTGTTTGACAGTTCACCAACTTTGAATGATGTCATCAAACACAATTCCTGTTCCCATACTATCTTTATCAATTCTCAGGATGTTCCTAGCAATGTTAGTAACACGAATTCAAAACTATGTGATAGTGTGAGTTGCAACTCTGAGTCAGAAACCGAAGAGAAGGATAACATTTTGAACTCTGAAGCAAAATCTGAGGATCAATTTGTAGGCAGACGAAAACAACTCGCAACAATTGAGAAGCACAGACTCGTACGAGAGAAAGCAGATATGAACTATATGAAAACTGCATTAAAGATGCAAGAAAAGTTTTCGAAGATGCACAAAGTTCGTGAGTTTAGAGTTGGAGAGTATGTCAGTGTTCGAATACCGCGCATTGATCGAAGTTGCACAGACCTATTGCGACTACCATGTATTGTTGTCGAGGTAGTTGGTAAAGCACAATCATTACATCGTCTCCGTTGTAAATCCGGAGTAATTCAGAGATGTTATCAGGCTGGCGATTTAGAGCCTTATAGAGGTCAGTATGACATACCATTGGATGGATGGGAAAATGAACCTCGAATAAGTTTGAAAGAAGCTGCAAAAAATCAGGCACCTTGGAATGCGTTCACAGACAATAAATGTAATTGCAAGGCAGAAAAATGTGATAACTTTAGATGCTCTTGTAGGAAAAACAAAATATATTGCAGCAATCACTGTCACAAGGGCAACCCCTGCAAGAATAGAGGTCCACCTGAAATATCTGAAGTAGAAAAAGGTGAGGTGGCATTACATAGGGCGTGGGGCCTGTGTTGGGAATATTCAATATAACTCAGTACTGTGTCTTAGTTTCATTTATTGTCTCAGTTTAATTTTTCTCACTTGATGTTATGTTATAAACAATTACGAATTTGTGTCAGTTTCAGTACATACATCTAAATCTGTACTTTTACATGTAGGTTGTAGCTGTAGAAGTGGGTGTCACAGCAAGAAAAAATGTTCGTGCAAATCAGGAAATAGGATGTGTCTATCATTGTGCCATCCAGGTCATACATGCACAAATTGCAAAGATACTACGCTGCTGTCAACCAAACAAATTGATGTTGTATCAGATGCAAGTCCAGCAAAGGAAGTAGTGAAACCATGGACTTCTATTTGTGGAATTATTTTAACACAATTACACAAAGAAGTACTGAAGTCTCCAAATCAGTGGCTTGATGATGACATAATTAATTCAGCGCAGTACTTGTTAAAGAAACAAAACCCATCTATCGATGGATTTCAGTCTACTATTCTGTCTTTTAAATTTCAAATGGAGCTTAAAAGAACACCCTTTATTCAGATATTGAACATTCACAACAATCATTGGATAACAATATCTACCATTGGTGTACCACCATCTACTGTCAAAGTGTATGATAGCAACCATGGAAAACTGCCGCATCATGAGCAAAAGTTAGTAGCAGATATTTTGCAGTCTTGTCAACCTGATATTGTAATCCATTACATTGATGTCCAAAAACAAGCTAATGCAAGTGATTGCGGCTTGTTCTCAATAGCATTTGCAACTGCACTAAATTTTGGTCAAGATCCTGCCATGATATATTTTGACCAGGAAAAAATGAGGCAGCACGTTATCAACTGCTTTGAAATTGGACACATGTCATTGTTCCCAACCCATGGTCACCGAAACCCACAGCAACACACGACAGAAACCATTTCTATTTATTGTATTTGCCGTCTTATCGCTGAAGGCACCATGATACAATGTTTCTCCTGTAAAGAATGGTTTCATAAGTCCTGTGTGTCTGTTCCCTCGAAATTCATTCATAACAAAAAACTTGTCTGGAACTGTCAGTCGTGTGCTGGTAATTGTTAGGATATACCATGATAGCATTCTTATAGTGTTGTAATTGTTTCAGGTCTTCAGTGATGCATTGACACTCATGGTCATGGGCAGGGAGGTGAGGGGGTGTAGTTTTTGTTTCCATATATGGTCGCCTCATTATGCAATTTATCACCCATTGAACAACCGGGTATAAGTCTTGTTGAACAGCCTGGTATAAGTCGCGTTCAACAAGCGGGTAAGTCCCGCGTTGAACAGCCGGGTAAACTATACTGTTCCGTTAGACAACCGGATAACCCATTGAACAACCGGGTAGGTCCCGTTGAACAACCGGGTAACCTATATTGTCCCGTTAGACAACCGGATAGTTATAACGCAACCGGGTACCCGGTTGAATAACGGGGTACCCGCTTGATCAACCGGGTGCCCGGTTGATCAACCGGCGTCCCGTTGATCAACGGGACAAATTGATCATCGGTACGGAACATATATCCAATAGCAAGAGAATATCTAACAACACACTTGTACAATCATGTGGATTTACTGTACCACATAACAGTAACGATCATCTCAATGGTTTCCATGTATGCCATTATCAAGCTTATCAGCTTTCTTCTTTGTAGCTCCAGTCCAGCTCACTACTATTGTGATACATGCCAATACGTCATCCTATCAAATTCATAGTCTTGGAATAAAACTTTGCAACAGTCATTGCTTGCGATGATAGTAGGTGACGATGTTTGGATATTCCTAGGGAGAAAGTAGATGCCTATGAACACAGTTCAGCATTAATTTGGTTCATTTTATGGACTACAAATTCAACGTAACATCAGTTTTTTTTTTTGGTTACAGCATATATATGCAGGATTGTTCATATGACTTACTGTACTAAACAATCAAACGATAATGAAATTTATTTTACAAATGTGATTCACAAATACCAAATTGTGAGTGGCATATAGGTTTGGACCACAAAAAATAAACTATGTATGCCAGTATGCATGCTGTGAATAAATGTTTATGAACTTATTTTTTCCAAACATTAAATTTCATGTACATAGCTCATGAAGTAGTCAGACCCTATTGTTCCTCAATCCGTAGTTAGAGGTGTACTACAAAGTGATGACTTTGGAATTACGCTCCACTCACTTACTAGTGTGTGCATCAGCCCAAATGATGCAGATGCATATGGGGGTGGGGCCGTAATTAGTAGACCAAGTTGCATCCGGTTAGGTAGTTATTTATTGACACACCTGTATTACTCTCTGTTTTCTTTCATACCACAACTAGCTACAATTGATACACCATAAATTAATAGTGCTAGAAAGGGCTGATGACAGATGATGTTTTTAATAACAATTTAGCAACGAGGGATGATGTACCTTGTGCACACATGACCTGCTGGTGTGCCCCACCCCCCCTCCCCCCCTCCTCACAGCTCACCACCCAATATGGTAGAGGACAACCTCTGTCTATGTCTTGTGTTCATCTGTCTTCATCTACTGGTTGTTGATGTAGTCTCTTGTGGTCATCTAGCCACCATGCACACACACACACACACACACACACACACACACACACACACACACACACACACACACACACACACACACACACACACACACGTGAGGTTGTGTACATAGCAGCTGTGCATAAGTGCAGTACAGGTATGCCTCTATGTTTCCAAATGACCCTAAATCGAAATCCTGGTCAAATGAACAAATGGCTATACATGCAAGTAATTTTAATTACTGGGAATACATGATTTAAGCTTAACGTGCTTAAAATGACTACAAACATTTGTTTGTAGTCATTTTAAGCACGTTAAGCTCAAACCATTCATTGGTTTCAATTTTAATTCTTTATTAGACCATATGTAAATGCATGGGGCATACTAATTAAAGCACCAAACCAAGTCAGATAAATGACAGCTTCTAAACTTATTTTCATTGTGATGTACAATTCATAAAAATATTAAATCTTAAAAAGCGCTGATGATCAGCATGTGTTGCATCTTTTGGCATGCTGAGCTTTGTACTTGAGTGCTGCATACACTGGTTCTGAGCTTTGTACTTGAGTGCTGCATATACTGGTTCTGAGCTTTGTACTTGAGTGCTGCATATACTGGTTCTGAGCTTTGTACTTGAGTGCTGCATATACTGGTTCTGAGCTTTGTACTTGAGTGCTGCATATACTGGTTCTGAGCTTTGTACTTGAGTGCTGCATACACTGGTTCTGACGGCTTGAGTGTCTCCTATACAGTTTAATGGACTATACTGCTATCTACATGTATACTGCTGTCTACATGTATACTGCTGTCTACATGTATACTGCTACCTACATGTATACTGCTATCTACATTATACTGCTGTCTACATGTATACTGCTATCTACATGTATACTGCTATCTACATTATAGTGCTGTCTACATGTATACTGCTATCTACATGTATACTGCTGTCTACATGTATACTGCTATCTACATGTATACTGCTGTCTACATGTATACTGCTATCTACATTATAGTGCTGTCTACATGTATACTGCTGTCTACATTATACTGCTGTCTACATGTATACTTCTGTCTACATTATACTGCTGTCTACATGTATACTGCTGTCTACATTATACTGCTGTCTACATGTATACTGCTGTCTACATGTATACTGCTATGATGTGCTATCTATACACGCAACGTACACACAATCATTGCACAGTACAATTAATGTACACCAATTGAATACATATTCTCCCACAGAGGAAATAAGTTAACAAATTGCACAAACACGACTTAGATCTGAAGGTTTTGAAAATGAGAGCTACAGTGGAGGAAGAGATCTGGCCCCAGAGACAATATCCAGCAGGACTATGCTATGCTCTGTAGTAACATGGAGATCATCAAGGATGTCTTAGCAATTTCAGTATTACATTGCAAGTAATAGATACACAAAAGCAAATGCTGACAACATGTGCAAAATCAGAGAAACAGCATGATGGGATCATTTCCGCGAAAAGGGACCTAACGCATGTTTTATCAAGATTTCAATTTTTTTGCTATTCGACAATATTCTGAAATGTCCCCTACACATTGCACTGAGAATCGGAGTAGTTTTAAGGCTGTCGTGGAATTGTAAGGCTGTCATGGAGTTGTAAGGCTGTCATGGAGTTGTAAGCTCGAAATACTTATAATTAGCCATGCATTTTGACGCAAACATTACATTCTATTGCGTGTACTGGTTAGGTCCCTTTTCCGCCGAAACGATCCCCTTTGCGTTGAAATGTGTGGCCAATTAAAAATTCACAACTCCGCAATAGATACTCCGATTCTCAGTGCGTAAGAAGCAAAGTGTAGAGGACTTATAAAAAAAATGACATCTTGAAAAAACATGTGTCAGGTCCCTATTAGCGGAAACGATCCCATAATATGATCTGTGGCAGCAAACAGTCAGAGCTTCTGCTGTGATAGCAGTAATCACTTACATATACGCAAGGATAGGTTCTGACCACCCAATGCTGAACGTTAGGTTCTGACTACCCAATGCTGGGATGCATTAGAGCACAGCTGCATTTAAAGTTCCAATGAAGTGCCAGTGATGCTGGAGCTATATGTGGCAGAAAATCAAAATTGGCCAGCTACTTTTGGTGGATGAACATGCCTTGGATTTATTAAAATGTCACAGGCATGTCTAGTATTATTGCAATTGATTTTATAATGGCAATTTGAGTATTAAAACAAAGATATTGTAATCAGTGTCAGTTTAGTTATGGAATGAATTGAAGTCAACAGCCAGTTTGAGCTTAAGCTGTTTAAATGACTACCAACATATTTACATTTATTAATCTTGAATACGTAAGTCATGATTTCAATTTGGTGCTGGCATGCTAGAACTAAACAGTCCTGGTTACATTCTGCAAACACCTTAGTCTTTAAAATGTCATCTTTGAAAGAAAAATGCGTCCACTTGTATTTCATTTCGAACGAGGTGCACGAGAACCTGATAACGAAGCTACAGTATTTTTGCACACGGATGAAATAACATTGCAATCACACCACGTCACTTGTATTTATTTATAAATCATGCAATTGATCGACCGGAAACGAATAAATGGATACATTTACAACATACGAGATTGACTCGTCCCAGACCCAAATGTACGTAAGTCTTATAGGACTGGCATTACGTCAAGGAGGTTCTGGTGTGGCGGAATGTTAGCGTTCCGATCAGAATGTTGGGATTGTCTGTCGGACCTAGTGCGCTTAATTTAACATTCCAAATGTGTGCAATTTGAATCATAGTATGTCAGAAAATTCCAATTGGCAGATGGTCGCACAGGCCGCGTGCAATGGTCTCACAGGCCGTGTGCAATCTGTGCATAACATCGTAATTAAGACGGACTCATCAATATTTTATAGTCTAATGGGCTAATGGGCTAATCACACTGGTGTATTTGCAAACAGATGTTTGATGTGTTTCATAAACATCTGCAACTAAAGACATTCAGAAGAGTTGGGAAATATAACACTTCAGCAACTTTGTTCCATGTGCTGACCATTTGGCAAGCACAACATCCCCTTGGAGTTCAAGGCTGTAATTAGCAGCCTCATACCATCCCCCCCCCCCCTCCCCCCAAAGAGCCTCGTACCATCCCCTCCCCTAAGGAGCCTCATACCCCCCCCCCCCCCCCCCCCCCCCCCCCCTAAGGAGCTATGTGCTGTACTGTACACTGCTGGGGAAGAATAGCACGGGGCACTTGTATGACATTGACCACTCCCCAAATTGAGTAGCTATTGCCTTTAATAATACACACACAGCAGATCACAACTACTGGATGGACACACCATGAATAATGTTGTTAGTGCTCTTGTGGCATAATAAATATTAACACACAAAGGCCTCATGTTTCAGGCAGTGCCATTTTTCAGAGGTGGTGTCAAATGTCCGACAACGTTCACTTCTCCCGATATGAAGCTCAACAGTTTCAAGCGATGGAGTTGCGACGCCATCTTCAAGTCGTCACGCAACACCTGGTCTGAGCACTTGCACAAGAGCCGTCCATCCACTCCTTCCCTCTCAAACTGTTCCTTATGTATGCTCAGTCCAACTGCATCAAGAAGGTGAAGAACCTAATCAAGGCGAGAGAAAAAAATGGCTGAACGGACAGACGCACACATATGAAGAACCCCATTGCCAGTTTCTAGTAATATTTCTTTGCATACTTTAGGTTTAGCTCTGAACATGCAGCACTGTCGGGTAGCAGTGCCTGAATGCTTAGGACATGCCTGAATGCTTAGGACATGCCTGAATGCTTAGGACATGCCTGAATGCTTAGGACATGCCTGAATGCTTAGGACATGTCTGAATGCTTAGGACATGCCTGAATGCTTAGGACATGCCTGAATGCTTAGGACATGCCTGAATGCTTAGGACATGCCTGAATGCTTAGGACATGCCTGAATGCTTAGGACATGGACTACCTGAGTTGAAGTGAGCGAAGCCAGGAATCTCTGGTTCTCATTGTAGCCAGTCAGGGTGTGTGGTCCACACTGACCCCACCCAGAGGAAACGGACAGGCACCTGTTCATCGTGTTGATCGTCTCTTGCAGGTTGCCCAGCTGTGCAGTGAGCACCGCCAGGTGCCTGGTAAGCTCCATAACCTTGTCGTTCAGCTCACCCTGCACTGGCTGATCCTCACAGCTCAATTGGGAGCTCACTGAGAGAGACTTGTTGGTCAGCTCTGAGCTCATCTGGGACGAGCTTTGATCACTTAGGGAACGAGGCTTCACCAAAGCCCCCCCTCTGGTGAGTTGACCCGATCCTCCTCCCCCTCCTCCTGCACTTCCCCCTTCCCTTTCTCCTCTTCCTCCTCCTACATCTTCTCCTCCCCCCCCAAGCACCTTAATAGAGCCTTCCAGTTGCTCACAACTGGTGCTAAGTGTGCCAATGGCCAGGGTTGACTTTGCGGGGAGTACATCCTTTGAGCGCCCAGGTGACTTCACTGCCAGCTGGTTAGCTGGGCTGGAGGAGGTGGTGCTGGCATCAGAGCTGGAATACACAGCAGCCACTGAGAGGGAGGTCCGCTCACCTTCGTCGCCACGGTGATTCTCAGCATCTTCCACTAGGTCAGTGTCACCTTGGTGCAGCAACTTGCCTGCGTCGTTTTGGTGCAAATCGACACCTTGGGTGGTGTCAGACAGGTGCCCTTTGACACCCTGAAGCGCTTGGTCGGCCATGGACCTGATGATTCTTTGGTAAACTGACACCTGATAGGGCACACGCAACAGCTGCTGATAGTACTTTGGAGGGAGGGCAGGGAGCTTGTCACGGTCCTCATGCCGGTCTGGGGAGGAGGAGCCTCGCGGCACTTGGAAGCCTTGTGTGATGCACTGTGAACGAGGTCGTGACCTCTTGGCCGTGACCCTGCGCACCCCCCTGGGGGCCAGCACCACTTCCACGGGGAGGTCCAGGGGGATCTCGATGGGGGCATAAGGGTTCCAAACGGCCTTCTGAGAGATGACCGCCGTGGCCACGAGGACTCCTTTCGGGTGCCTCTTGAGGAGGGTGAAGATGGGCGGGTGGGGAAGAAGAGGAGAGGAGGAACGTTCCACATTGGCCTGTTCAGGGGGAGGGGCGGGTCTGGTGGGTGCGGTCACGGGGGTGAGGTCCCCATACGCGACGGCACAGGTGGGCAACACGGAGGGCACGTGTTCCAAGATGCGGGCCAGGGTCAGCTTCACGCTGGCGGGGGAGGTGGTGAACCCACCCTTGCAGTCCCCCGAGAGCCTCTTGGTCGCCATGGTGGAAAAGCTGTAAACAACTAGGACGCTCTCGTCTTCTCCCGCCCTCTCCACCTTGTTCACGATCAGCACCTCCCCCGGCTCCACCGATTCCTCTGGGGAGGGTCCTCGGTGGGGGGAGGTGGCCCCCAAGACGCAGGGCAGCTGCCTGCTGCTGACGATGTCCAAGACCGTGTCGAAGGTGTAGCCCAGCATGGCGCTCTGGAAGTCGTTGAAAGGGTTAAAGACGACCCCGAACAGCAGCGTGGAGTGCATCGGCACGAGGAAGAGCGAACCCTTTTCGTCCGACATGGACACCCCCTCGGTGCTGGTCAGCAGGTGGATCCTGTACACCTCGTCGCGCAGGAGGGTGCACTGGGGGGCGTGGTGACCCCTGACCACCTTGACCTGGACGGGGAGGGCGTGGCCGTGATGTTCGACGAGCTCCCCGGGGCTGAGGGGTTCACAGGTGACAGAGCCTCTCGAGCGGGGGGTGGAGGTCTGGGGAGGAGGGGTGTCGGCGAGGGTTGGGCGTCCTGGAACTAGAGGGGGAGGAGGGAGGGTGGGAGGGGGGGACATGGGACGTACATCGATGAAAGACGATGGAGGGGGAGGAGGTGATGGGAGATGATTGCAAGGCGCAAAGGAGGAACTTGGCCTCATTTTGGCAGGACGAGGAGGGGGAGGGGGAAGAGGCGGGGAAGACCTCGGCTTGGTGCTGGCCAAGCTGCCCGACATGTCCCATAGCCTGGCACCGGACATGATCTCATAATGCTCATCCTCCTTGTCATGAAGGGAAGGAGGGAGAGGTTACACACATACACACCTGCACACACACACATACACACATACACACATACACACCTGCACACATACACACCTGCACACATACACACCTGCACACATACACACATACGCACATGCACACATACACACCTGCACACATACACACACATGCACACATACACACATGCACACATACACACATGCACACATACACACCTGCACACATGCACACATACACACACACATACACACATACACACATGCACACATGCACACATGCACACATACACGCATACACACATACACACATGCACACATACACACATGCACACATACACACATGCACACATACACACATACACACATGCACACATACACACATGCACACATACACACATGCACACATACACACCTGCAAACCTGCACACATACACACACATACACACATGCACACATACACACATGCACACATGCACACATGCACACATACACACATACACGCATACACACATACACACATGCACACATACACACATGCACACATACACACATGCACACATACACACATACACACATGCACCCATACACACCTGCACACATGCACACCTGCACACATGCACACATACACACACACATGCACATACATATATACACACACAACACAAAATGGCAAGTACCTGTGAATTCATGTCCTGATCCTTTCTCTCCTCGTCCTTTAATGGAAGAGGTCATGTGAGAGATCATGTGAGAGATCATGTGAGAGGTCATGTGAGAGATCATGTGAGAGGTCATGTGAGTGATCATGTGAACAATATTTCAATGTGAGCAATGAGTTTAGAATGCAAGGGGGAGTGTCCACTCTACCACCACTTATGAATGCACCGTCACTGAGCTTAACCTTATTATTACAATAACTTAACCCTTTCCTAATTATGATTTTGAAAGTAAAAGGTTTGGGCGTGTCGTAGTACTACTTCCTCCTGATGTGGTTACCATGGTGATGAGCCCATTGGTCTGTCCCCATTGACGGGGGTGTGGCACAAACCTTGGTCTCTGTGGAGGAGGAGCTTGCTCCAGTGAGTGTGGTTTCACTCTCAACTTCTTTCTCACAAGTGAAGCTCAACACACTGACCTGTATCTGTGGCATGTTAACTGGAACTTCTGTAATGACTGGATACTGCTGACAACACACACACACACACACACACACACACACACACACACACACACACACACACACACACACACACACACACACACACAACACATACACACACACACACACACACACACAACACATACACACACACACCACAGTGTGGGACACAAGATTTATAAAGCCCATACCAAGAGGGAGGGAGGGAGGGAGGGAGAAAGGGGGAGGGAAGGAGGGGGGAGGAGGAGGGGGAGGGAGGGGAGGGAGGGGAGGGAGGGAGGGGGAGGAAGGGAGAGGGAGGGTTGGAGAGGGAGGGAGGGGGAGGGAGGGAGGGGGAGGGAGGGAGGGGGAGGGAGGGAGGGGGAGGGAGGAGGAGGGGGAGGGAGGAGTAACAGATTGCAAAAGATGGATGGATGAAATCAAAGTGTCAAGGGAGAAAAGGATTATATATGTCACAGACCATCTACAAAAAAGAAAAACTCACACAGCTTCCATCATTGTCAGCCCCCTTTGCCAGCGTGGTCACCAAGGCAACCTCCTTGGTCATGGCGGTCAGGGTGAGGACACGCCCACTGAGCTCCCGTACGAGGTCAGCCAGCCCGGGCTGCACGACCAGCCCCACCTCCTGCACCACGGCCTTGCAGGGGAAAGGATCTCGCACGTACCCGGTGACCTCTGGGAGGTACAGGGGTAACAGGACCGGCTTTGTGCTAAAGTTGCCCACACAGTCTTCCGGTAGGACCTTCTCCACCTGCTTGGTGATGCTGTAGGTTCGGAGGTGCATCTTCTTCTTCTTCTTGGCAGGCAGAACCACCTCCCCAACTACCAGCACTTCCCGATCGTCGATCACCACACGGGAGCCGTCCCTGTTGTCTGCCTTCCCTTCCCACGTGGACCGGGCACACACCAGTCTCGGACGGGGCGTGGCCGATATCAGGTCCGAGACCCTCTCAAAGGTGTACCCTCTGATCGTCTTGGAGATGTTGTTCTCCGGATCGTAGAGCATGCAGAACTCGATAGGGGAGTTGAGCGGGATCTTCAGCTGTTTGCCGTCGTTGGTGGTGGAGTGGACGATGCACAGCTCTCTGATCTGGTGGACTTCCAGAGTGTCCTCGCAGCTCAGAGTGACGTGAGAGTAACTGCCTCCTTTGGTCACGACGATTTCGGCGGGAAGGTGATTGGAGTACCGTTGGGCGAAGGCTGCCAGCGAGAGGGGCTGAGAGTCGCCCAGTGCATGAGGTGGCTGAGAAGGGTGAGGTGGAGGTGGAGGTGGTGGTGATGGTGGAGGAGGAGGGTGCTTGTGTCCTGAGGGAAGGGGTAAAGGAGACAGGAGGGTCCCTGGATGGAGCGTGTCCAAGTTGGATGGAAGTGAGGACTTCTTTGTTAGCTGCTTAAGCTTGTCCCATCGGCGCATCCTCCTGTCAACGTTCTCCGCTGCATGTGGCTGCGCATGTGAGATATCATTCGTCAGATCCATTGTTTTGCTGCAAGCGTGTGTTAGAAAGTGCTGAATAGAAAGATCAGAAGATATTGTATACCGCAGATACAGCAATTGCGGTTGCTGGGAAAACAGTACACTGTAGTAGAAACTGAGTTTGCTGTGATAGCATAGTTGAATTGTAACACGCTATAATCGATTTGCTAAACATTTCTGCACCTGGCCAGCGTGCTACTCCAGTAGGGTACATGCATGCTTACACCATTCATTTCAGGCCAAGAAATTGGTCTTACGCGAATATGTAAGCTAGATAGATACCCATAAAATTTAATGAAATGAATTCTGAACAATGTGTATAACTTAGCCGGCTGTGCGCTAACTTTAAAACCGCCAAAGTATAGAACTACTACGAAGTACCACACGTGCACGAATTCATGCCTTCCAATTCCAAGTAAACCAGAGAGTATCTCTGAATGTACCGATCGCTTTTTCAGCACCATACACTTGCCTATTGATGTCCAGTGACACACACACACACACACACACACACACACACACACACACACACACACACACACACACACACACACACACACACACACACATACGCACGCACACGCACACGCACACACACACACACGCACACACACACACACACACACACACACACACACACACACATACGCACGCACACGCACACGCGCACACACACACACACACACACACACACACACACACACACACACACACACACACACACACACACACACACACACACACACACACACACACACATGCAGCTATACGCGCGGGCCGAAGTTTCGCGTATGCGATCCAATGCATTGCCCTTCTATAGGCCACAGGTCAGGACATGGTCTCTCCAACTGTACGAGCATGCGCCATACACACACGAGCGTGCCGCAGTAACTCGCATGCACCTAGACAGAGTCGTCGCTCCCAATACAGCTAACCTCGGCCGAGTTCCTTTCGTTCACTTTCGTCCGCTTCTCTCCAGATATAGTATACTTATCAATATACCGCGAGATGGGTCAGCTGTATGCAGGCCAGCTGGAGTAAAGAAGTCTCTTAATTAAGCTTCATTTCATCAGACACGCCATTAGTAGAAATTGTACACCACCGGTTTATCGCGTAGGTAATACGGCCGTTTTTGTTTTACTCGTAAATTGCACAGTAACAATTACACAAACACCTCTACTGGACAACCTGCTAGATCACTATTGAATAGTTATTATTCTGTGACTTACAGTGTGCTGTACAGCTGTCCTCTCCCTATCCCCTGATCTCTCTCCTGGTACCAGACTCCTTTCCTTCAAAACCTAAGCAGAAAAGAGCGATTGATTACGTGCCCTACAAGGGCAATGAGTTTATCTTGATATGAAGCATTGTGCTAGCAGCTGCACAAAGCTGTTGTCATAGACGACCACTTTTTGGGTAAATATACCATTAGATTATAGGCACAGATTATACATCCGCCGCATGACACTAGCAAAGGTTGCGCGGACATCCATAGACGTCTATACGATGGACGACTCATTGAATTTTTTTTTTTTTAATCTCTTTGTTAAATATACATGTACAGCAATAAAATAATACATACATACATACCCTGACAAAGTATTAAAATCTTGGGCACAATAAATTATTATCATAAACAAGGCACCCTATATTATGCCTTATCTTGAGAGCATCAGAATCAACTAACAAATTAATTACTTTTGCTATTATCTATTGAACAGTAATGTGATGAAATGGGCATGGTGTGTGTGTGTGTGTGTGTGTGTGTGTGTGTGTGTGGTGATGTGTGGGAGGGGCAGATCGCTTTCTAAATGCTCGTAGGTTTGCTTTGCAAGAGCGTATAGGTAAGGATAGGTTAAGAGGTTAACTGACATTACGGCTAGGGCATGTGCAACACGGTGTCATTGGCTGCTAGAGTAAGGGAAGGTTCTTCTAAAGAAAGGTGCTTTGTTAAATATCATATTCGTATTGTACCACTACACATGTACATGTTTGGTTGTGTTACTGTTTGTTGCAATAGTTCAGTTATCTGATTGTAATGTCTGTGGGGAAGTTGAAAATCTACCACAGGAACTGTAATTCCTAGAATGTCGCTCTCCTGTCAACCAACTACATTGACTTTCACTGTTGTAGGTCAATTATATGCAGTTACGCTCTCCCATCCACAAATTTATGATCGAAGCTAGCTGGGTGACCATCTGCATGGGTGATCAGTGGCTACTACATGCACATGTGCAATAAGCACTTGACACTATTATCAACCCCCTCCTCCCCCCTCCCTTCCCGGCCCTTGTCTATATACATTGCTATGCGTGTTGACATCTTTCCAGAATGTTGTAATTTTTGAATGCTCCCTTTGGGGCCCTGGGTTAATGAACACATGCCAACTGAGGAAACACCAGACCTTGCTACTGGTGGCCTCACCACTGAGCACTCACACCTATACTAAAGCCACGTGTTGAGGTAATTGTCATTTCTGACATGCTGAGTTGAACCAGGGGAACAGTGAGTTGAAATATGAAGTTGGGCATCTTGCAACATGAAGGATGAGATGTAGCAGGGAAGGAGCATGAGGGGAGGGAAGGTGCATGAGGGGAGGAAAGGTGCATGAGGGGAGGGATATCTTGGAGGAAGGGAATTGTACTGCATACTCTAAGCTACAGCTTGCCACTTGTTGCACCAGTCTAATGTGCTCTTTGCTCATTTCTTTCTTGATAGGCCTGTTGGTAGTAGATTAACTCCATCGTGCAAGCAAGGCACCAGTGTGTCTGTTGTGTATGTGTGTTTTTGTGTGCGTATGTGTGAATCTGTGACCCACTGAGGACCACCCGGCCATTCGCACCATACATGTAAGGCATTGCAGTTGTCCTCATATGGATTTACCCTTTCCTCCCCTCTGCCTCAATAGGCTTTTTACTACCCTACAATCGTCCAATGTGACCTTCTCATTCCCCTATTGAAAATGATGGATGGTGCAGCTGTGATATTGCGTGCGTATGTGTAAGCTGGCGAAAATACCTCTAGGTGTACTTCATTTAAATCCAGCATGAATTTGTTGATGCGCGTAGGAGTAGAAGTAGTTATGAGTTACAGTATAGCTTGAAAGTTTGGATTTTGTGAGCAAAACGTTTGTTATGATGCCCCGCCCCCTACTAAAGCAGCTGTATCACGCAATCGTATTGAAATAGCAGTTGCACCCACGCCTCCCCTTTGCACACATCACACACCAATGCCATATGACTATAGAATGTGCTGTTATGCATTGGGAGGAAGCAGTGGGGGGGGGGGGGGGGGGGGGGGGGGGGGGGCTATACGTAAAACGTAGAGGAAAGCGGTAAGAAAAACAAAATGAAAATATGAGACACTTTGATGTGTTGTTTTATGTAGATCCCAATTTCTTAGTGATTGTTCCTTGTGTGCTATGGGGCCATATCACTGGCTGTGTGGTGCGTGCATTTAAGAATTGGATGCTTTTAGACCATTACAGAATTATGCACTGCTCAGCAGATCAAATAAACGATTAGTCCAATCAATAAAGCTGTTGCAATAAAGAGGTTCAAAGGTTATTTAGAGAAGTGGATAGCAGTTACTAATTTAATGGACGTATGGGCCTGGCCTGGTATGGTTTACATTCTAATTGTTCTTAAAGCATCTAAAACACATGTACAGTTCATGTGAGAATGGATTTACAAACCAAATGGACTGTGATTCCACACCATGCAACCATTAAAACTCAAATGCGATACTTTGAAGGCATACATTTTGAACATAAACAATAAATACACGTATTTCCTCAACACAGAACATCTCGTTGATAAAATAGTAACAATATCATTCCTCCAGTGATTGGATTACATCTTTGTATAGCCACAACTCCGGCTAAAGCATGGTCTGAAGGCAAACAGCACACCATCCTGTAAGAAAGGGTAATCATATTACAACTCAACCGTGAACTAAACTGATTGCGGAAATTGCAATAATTCAGGATAGTTCATTTCTAACTAAAATGTTCACATTTTAGTAATATTCTGTCATGGTTTCATATTGAAACTAAATGTAATTTGTATAGTGTTGTCATAAACAGCATTGTGAAAATGAATATCATAGTAGACATTAAACTTGCTCCTTCAAACAAATGAAATCAAACCAAATTCTAATCAATACAGAGGTTGGCACAAAGGCTACTGAAGTGTTCTGAATAACATGAGACTTCATTTCTTTAACACCGGTTCCACGTAAATCGAATGTTTTTTCGGCCTTTTTTGTCGAACTCACATTTTGGAAAATTAGTCGGACGAGTGCTAAATGTCGCAAGTTCGTGCGTACATAGTAACCCAACCTTTTACACAATGGTTAGCGCAATTCCAAGCTTCATACATTGTTCCGCTCGTTTGCAGTATTGGCTAGAAGTGAAACGGTTAGACCCGTCCCGAAAAAAGGTACACTTTTTTTCTGGGCTTTTTAAAAGTTAAACAACTGTCCAAACGTTCTTACCTCAAAAAAAGACATAGCTTTCATACAACTTAAGACTCTTTACTTGTACGGAAGCATTGGAACCAGCTGTACTGACGCGGTAGTAGGGCCCACCCGATTAGCTAGGTAGCTTTAGTCTCGACCCCAGACCTAAATATTTAACATCAACGGCGGGTGAATCAATGGCTCACTGACGAACGCATCAGTACATGTACACATCCACTTAGTAAAAATGCCCTTACAGATCAATACAATAAGCAACTACAAAACTATTGTCGTTCAATTGTAGTAGTGTTCATGTGTTCTGAAACACGCATTAAGAGTTCTGGTTTATTCCCTGTCTTTGCAATTTTTTGGTGACTGAGATAGGCCTCCAATTCTTGCTTCTTCCACTGGGACAAGTCCTTCTCTAAATCCAGCTGCTCATAGGTTATCCTGGCCTTCTTTTGCCTTGAGGTTGGTCCATCACAACTTTGCTTCCTTCCACGCTTACTACCAGCTCGTGGAGCCTCGGGTTTCCTGCCAATACTCTGTTACACTGATCTGATCTTTCCTGCAAGTGGAAGTTCACTAAGCCTAATAACCTTTTGCAGCTGCATCTCATCAAGCCTTGAAAAAACACCATCAACAGAGATCTTCACTTTACCCAGCTCAGTAGACTCTCCAGCTTTCCAGCACTGATGTATAATGCTGTTTACCTTGGAAGTCAACTCTGGATGCATGCACTTCCTGGTATGGGCCCAACCAGCATAAAAATTGGACTCAAAGGTTGCATATGTTACCTCAGTGTCGAACATACTTGAAGCCCTATCAATAGCACCTTCTACAGAGAAGTCCATCTTTGAAAGAAGCTGATCGGCATGCTTCATCGCATTACTGAGCACATCATGAGACATCCCTACTCCACCACACACATGTTTCACAAGTAGCTGGTGTGATTTGAAATGGTAGAGACACTCAGCACACTGTGGGTACACTGCCCGTATCCTCTTCAATGCCTCCTCATCTTCCCTCCGTTTCTGCAGACGCTGTATCTCTCGCTTGCTCATGCCCTTACTTCTCCTGGTGTATCGACGTCTATCTTTTCTTGCTTGCACACATGTGCCTTCACTGTCACTATTCAATAACACTCTAACACCAGTGAAGTTTATGCCATCTGTACCCATAGGGGTACTCAGTGAGCAGGCATGGCATGAAGGAATGGGAACAGTGACTGATGGCACATTCTGCCCAAGACTGTGGAAAAACTGGACTTCCTGCTTACCATCAGTTGTAATGTACTGAGCTGCGTAGAACTCAGATATGCTAGATACTGCAGGTATCACAGCAGTACGGTATGCAGCACTAAAATCTGGCTTCACTAGTAACACAGTTGTGTTGCAAACTGAAGTGGTCATTAAAGCTACAGCAAGCTGCTTTGGGGTGGAGACCTTCCTTCCTCCATCTCCCTGCACCAGATAGGCATCAACTTGTGTTTGTTGGTGTGAAAAGTGTGTGTCGCAGACATCTTTGCCACTCTGTGCCTCGTTGTGGTAGTAGGCCACCAGCTTCAGCCCTGCAGCAGAGCACACATGTGGGAGGAGCAGCTTGGTCTGCTTTCCAGCAAGATTTTTGGCATTGTCACTCTGCATGATTATTTTGGCAATATGAGGAAACCGCTGTTTCAAAGCATGAAGGGCTGCTTCTAAACATGACAGAACAACATTGCCATCAGCCCTCTGCTCACCTTGGACAATGCAGTCAATGAAGTGCAGGGCAGGTGTACCATCCTCTTCATCAGCCTCTTCTTGCAAATCCTCACCTTGTACAGCCGCTTGTGCATCCGCATCGGCCCCATCTTCATTCTGTTCACCTTCCGGCACGTCCTCATCCTCTGGCACATCCTCATCCTGTTCTCCTTCTGGCACATCATCATCCTGTTCTCCTTCTTGCACATCATCATCCTGTTCTCCTTCTGGCACATCATCATCCTGTTCTCCTTCTGGCACGTCCTCATCCTCTGGCACATCCTCATCCTGTTCTCCTTCTGGCATGTCCTCATCCTCTGGCACATCTTCATCCTGTTCTCCTTCTGGCACATCCTCATCCTGTTCTCCTTCTGGCATGTCCTCATCCTCTGGCACATCTTCATCCTGTTCACCTTCTGGCACATCGTCATCCTCTGGCACATACTCATCCTGTTCTCCTTCCGGCACATCCTCATCCTCTTGCACATCATTAGCATCTTCTGTAGACACACCACCATCATCCTTTGTCATCTCTGCCTGTAAACGTGCTATGTCTGCAGTGAAATCCATTTCCACATAGAGTTTGTTGGGAGACTCACTGAACCTGGCATCTTCACATTCTGGCTTGATGTACACACCCGCTCCCCACCATAGCATACCTTTTTTTCCGTAGTATGAGTCACCTCCCTCCCTAAAGCCCTTGGCCAGGAACTTCTGCTTGAAGTCAAACACAACATATGCAGTGCTAGAGTCCATTTCCGCAATGGCCTGCTTCATCTTGTGGGACTGTTGGGCTGCTAGCATCACATGGGCCATGTACCTAAAAGTGCGACGCTCACACTGGTAGATGGACAACAGCACATCGGCTATCTCTGAAAGCCTTGTTGGATCCTGATCCAGCTTGGCTAAAGCCACATGCCTCAGCCTGTCATAGAACAGGAATGTTCCCCTGCAAGCACTGCACGCTAGGTAACCACCAAGCTTGGGATTCCTGTTTGGTCTTCTGTCAGGAGCCAGGTCCAGTGCATATGCTGGTGCGTGTGTGGTTGCGCCATTAATCTCACTCTGGTCTATCACAGATCCACTCATTTCGGCACACAAGCTGAGCTGGTGTCGAACCTGGCTGATTAATGCCTCCTGTGTGGCTGGCTCATCAAACAAATCTGGTTGAGAATTCAGCTCTTCCAGCTCTTGGTATGCAGTAAACTGTTGGGCTTCATGCTCTTGAGGCTGATGGCT
Source organism: Ephydatia muelleri (assembly GCA_013339895.1). NCBI lineage: Eukaryota > Metazoa > Porifera > Demospongiae > Spongillida > Spongillidae > Ephydatia > Ephydatia muelleri. The sequence goes on along the minus strand of JABACO010000002.1, from coordinate 1,479,825 downwards.
GTGCACTCCAGTCTCTGCTGATGCCTTCACTCCCTTCCTCACATGTACTGCATATCCATAGCTAAGGAATGTGTACGCATCAGAGCGCAGACCACAAAGCTCATTGCGCAGGGTGTGGTCCACATCAGACAGGGGAGCAAGAACATCAATCACCTTGTCTACAATGGCAAAATTGTCAGTGTGGAAATTAACCTTTATGTAATCCACCCCTGCCCGTGCCTCCTGCTGTTTTCCACCACCAGTGATATGGTTGGCTATGGTGTAAAACATACTCTTTCCAATTGGTGGCTTCCTAGACATTGCAGCCTTCTGTTTCACTAGATACTCCCTGTACATGGTTGCAATGTCATGTTTTAAAACCAGGGATCTCATCGCAAACACATTTGCTAGCCCCTTCCACCTAAGATCTCTATTCGGTGAGCGTTTTTTGGCTTCCCAAGCAAGGCGGCTGATGTTATCATCTCCGTAGATGAAGTCCACTGCAAGGTTGATTGTGGTGCTGTTCACACGGGAACGGGAGTGCCTGTACTCTTGAAGAGTCACACCTTCTGTGAGATACAGCTTGTCTACCTTAGCTTGAAAATGCAAACGCCCTGCATAATTGTTGCTTATGGTGAGCAGTGATGCAATATATGCCTGGGGCACATCAGCCAGAGGGACAAGAAGTGTTCTTGCATCAAGGGAGGTGTAAGGCTTCTTGCACTTCAGCACATCTCTGATGGTGATAGGCATGGTGTCGAGCATTTGCGTAGGGATACTGGAAGAAGGGATGGGCAAGAGAGGGACTTCATTGACCTCTTCAGCAACGGCGGGTTCTTCCATGGGAGCTGCAACTGATTGAATGCTGAATGCGATCTTGATATCACTATCGCTTTTCAGATTCAGACCAGGCAAAAGCATTCGCGCCAAGGCCTTGATGCCTCTTCTGAACACATTTTCAATTCGTTGCACACTAGCAGCATCAAGTTCACTCGCAAACTGTACACGACGACGGACATCAATATGAGGGAGCCTTCGCACGCTGCTTTCATACCCGTCCTCACAACCCATTTGCCCCATCACCTTCAAAATGTGTGCTTGCGATGCATATTGGATGGCCTCATCGGTTATAGCAGGCGCTTCCTCCAAGACAGAACTCGCTGAAGCATCTGTAGTATAATGGATCCGAGCTTCCCTTTCCGGATTTGACCGAGCTGCCGTTTCGGGATCCGATGCAACTAGTGTATCCTTTCTAGGTCGACCACGCGAACGAGGTTGGCACAAGCAGCATTTGGTACAGTTCGTTCCAGCGGTGCATTTGTCGCATACAGGTTTCTTGTGTTTTGCAGAACAAGGAAGAGACATAATTAATTCATGGAAAGAAATTAACGGCAAATAATTGAAAAGTCTGGGACAACGTTTGGGTCTGGGTACCAGGCGAGAGTGTGTTGTACGAAAACGAGGTAAGTTGTGAACGTTTCACTTGTGCTATATTTTATTGGGTACCTAAACACGTCTACAGACACCATCAAATATGTTTGAAACCACTCCGGAAAAAAGTGTACTCGGTAGCATTCGAGCATCGAAAAACGGGCGACCGCGTCTGTTTAAATGAAGCTAACTACGTCACCGTGAATGATACGAAGCTAGGAATAGCACCAATCGTCGTAGAAAGAGTTGGGCTGTCAGAATATGTATTTTTCAACTTAAAACCACCTTTTCCGACTAATTTTCTAAAAAGTAGGTTCGACAAAAAATACATTCTATTTACATGGAACCGGTGTTAATAGAAAGGTTTAGCGTGCAATCTACATTTTCCCAAAGCAGTAATTAGTTAATAATTAGCTTAATAATACTTGTAAAAATAACAACTCAATTAACCTACACTGTAGTACTCTACCTTGATGAGAAAGGGAAGGTCTTTCCAGAAGCCTATGTTTGGAATGACCTCTATTCCACGAGCTCCCTTGAATGTATACATCATGATAGCTCCAACCACAAAGTAGGCAATACATGCAACGATGACACTAGAATGATGAGGACACACACCCACACACATACACACACACACATACACGCACACACACACAACACACACAATGACACACAATACACAGTGAAACATTGTTAATCATTCAGATATCAAACACGTGCAATTGATAACAACACTGATGTACCTATCTTTTTGTGTTCAAATTCTTTACCAATGATAATAAGCTTAACTAGCATGGCTATAAAATTCGCATACTTTAATTTTTCAGTTCTTTAATTACAAGAAGGACAAAAATAAGATTGTAACCACAATCAAACAAGGGTAAATAACGGATATGCATTCAAGGTATACCAAGTGCAGCATGCAGCAGTGGGAAACGTGTCTCACCATGGCTGTTCCTCTGATTGATGCAGTTGTGGTTGCTGCATATTTGAAATACATTTCCACTTAATTTCTAGTTGTATGCACTAATGAAAGGGTTTCGCTTTTCGAATTGTATTCAGAATATGTTGTGAAATGCCTGATTATAGAAATGGAGCATGGTAAGGCTTAGCCAACATGTGTGTGGAGAATGAAAAGTATGACCTTGCTGTTAGGAATATACTCAGGCTGAAAACCATTTAACACTAATGTACCTATCGAGATATTGGAGAACCCAACATTAAAAGCCAGCAAAGCTGAAATAATTAATACTACTATGCTACTTCATGCACAATTTAATAGTAAATAAAACAGGACAAGATCAGCTTGTAGCATGAACATTGATAACTTAGTGACTCACAGGATGAAGAGAATAAAGCCTACATATCCAGAAATGTCACTTTCACCTGCAATTTCGATTGGCATTGTAATTGTGAAGTACTGCAAGGAACAGAGAGGTATGTCATTTTGAGAGCTCTACATTTTCAGATTTTGCTGGCAATACTAATGTCAGGCATGTAACAGAAACATCACTTATCAGGCATGTAATAGGAATCTCATCCCATCAGGCACGTAACAGGAATATCACCCCATCAGACACGTAACAGGAATATCATCCCATCAGGCACGTAACAGGAATATCACCCCATCAGGCACGTGGAAATCATTGCTAATTTTAAAGCACATCAATATGAAAATTCCCATACCACTTGCTGTGCAGATGTATCTTGAATGTATTTGGCACTCTTATAATATTTTTAAAATGCAGAGGTGAAAAGTGACAGAAATTAAACTGCTGCCAACTAAACTACTGAATATATGATAATGATTGCTCGTTCAGTTGTGAACTTTGGCAGTTTTGATAGTGCTTTGAGGCAATTGACACTCATAGATTGTGGAGTACTCTACTATCAGTGCCATAATCATTCCATGACTTCCATTAAGAACTAGGAAACAAGAGAATTAATTACAGAGCACCCTAGGTTAGGAGAGCCTACAATTCTTTAGGATCCCTGTATTATAGGCACTAAATATACGTTAGGCATCGCTATTAAAATCTGCATGGCTTCTGCTATGCCATGCAAACAAAACGTCATATGAATGGTGACACTTTATGGCAATGTTGAGTATTTGCAAATGAAAGATGACTACAATGTTACATCATTATTTACATCACGTGTCCTAGCTTGCTTGTAACACCATCAGTGCATGCAAAACAAATGCTCACACACACATAGGCACACCACACACACACACACACACACACACACACACAGGCCACAAGCACTCACGTATTTAGCATTTGTTTCAATCGCTATGCCAACTGCTGCCTTTGATACTCCAGGGTCTCTTATGAAGGTAACAATAGTTGTTCTGAGAGGGAAATAGCAAGTCTAAGCCATAAATATCTGTACGAGGCAATCCTTTTGTGTGTGTGTGTGTGCGTGCGTGCGTGTGCATTTGTGTGCATGTTTTAGATACAGCATATCAGTATATAAGTGTGTGTGTATGTGTGTGTGTATGTGTGTGTGTGTGTGTGTGTGTGTGTGTGTGTGCACGCAACAAGATTCCTACACTGTGTACTGTGGTGAACATGCCAATATAACCAGTCAACCCAATCAGATTAAAAGTGAGGACCTTGTCTTTCCTTCAGTAGTGGCAGAGTAAGTTATTGTGAAGCAGGTGGAGTTTATGATGGACCAGGTTGGAGATGCTCCAGCATTGAACTGGTTAAGAGGAGGTCGTGTGCTCTCCTGACACACCTAAGGATGCAATAAACAACACCATGCTTGTAAAATCAAACAAGAGTGTCGAATAAAAAGGGTTAGCATGAATATAATGCGTCTATGCTCCTTCTTTAGATCATTGATCCTAAAGGTCTGGTTGCAACCAACCATCACTGATCCTACAGTGTTCTGAGTCAGCTACGCAACAAGTAGTACAGTACGCACAAACGTCAGCTGCTATTGCTGGGCTGATATCCTATGTGCACCTCAAGTGAGTATGTACAGCGTGTATCCTTTAAGTATGCCAACATCTCAGCTCACTTTGAACAGCGTGTCTGCAAATGAGTGCAATACATATTAATTGTTTTAATATTCAGCATAAAATATGTTTATTTCGATAATAAAGTTGAATTCATGCAATTGTATATTGAATATATAGAGTTATAACCGTTTATAAGTGTTGACATATTTTCATAAACTTCCTGGACAATTTAAAACTGCAAATCACTGATTCAACAGCCTCATCACACCTTTAAGTTAAACTTCCTTCAATGATTAATAAAGATTTTTAGTGCAAAGAAGTGTGCAAAACCACAAGAGGGATCTTTATGTTCTTATCATGGTTTATATGTGGAAGCCTAAGTTAAACTCTGGAAATGAAGCTAGCACAAAAGCCTCCAAATCATGTGGAGGTATGTGCTGCATAGCTCCTCCTCCCCTCCCCTCCCCTCCCTCCTCCCTCTCTCCCCCTCCCACCCTCCTCCCCCTCCCTCTCTCCTCCCTCCCTCCCTCCCTCCCTCCTCCTCCCTCCCTCCTCCCTCCCTCCTCCCTCCCTCCCTCCTCACTTACGTTTGCCTGGGTTGATGATGTCAGACCACATGGTATGGACGTACATGGAGAATAGACATATTTGTAACCACTTGCATCTGTTCCATAAAGAGTTAACCTGCACAGAGGGAGGGAGGGAGGGAGGGAGGGAGGAGGGAGGGAGGGAGGGAGGGAGGAGGGAGGGAGGGAGGGAGGGAGGAGGGAGGGAGGGAGGGAGGGAGGGAGGGAGAGAGAGAGTGAGAGAGAGAGAGAGTGAGAAAGAGAGAGTGAGAGAGAGAGAGAGAGAGGGGGAGCATAGTCATGAAGTGTTTATAAAGAATGATAACTGGCAGTGATGACAACATAAAGATACAATATATTGCTGCCATGAAGTGACTTAGTACAGTTGGACTTGTACGTACTTTGTTCAGTTATTGGAAATACCTGTAGCTAATAACACACCCTTTTCTGATTGAAAGGAAAAAATATTTTCTGAGATTAGAAATCCAGGTTGTGAAAGGTCCCACCATCATACCTTATAATGGATACGTGTTTATTAATTATTTCTATTTTCACAACACAGTTGCATTCTCTCAGGATACTCTTGTGTTTCATGCATCACATCAGTGAACTTAAGAAAATAATAGCAAATATTGTCATGCATATGATATAAAACACATGCATCAACGTACGCACACATGCATACATGTATGCAGATAGTTTTCACAGGGAGGGAGGGAGGAAGGGAGGGAGGGAGGGAGGGAGGGAGGGAGGAAGGGAGGGAGGGAGGGAGGGAGGGAGGGAGGAAGGGAGGAATTTTCATCACACCTGATGGTGGGAATGATTGAATGGTGGCAAATGGAAATTATGTGTGTTTCATGTGTCTGTAAAACACGGTCTTATTTATTCGTCTGCTACCATAATACTATACTATAACAAGTAAGGAATAATTGAGATTGTTTGCTTATACAAAGATATAACTTTGGAAAACGCTAACTAGAAATGGCTCTCGAAGAAACAAAAACGTTGCTTTCAGGTACAAGATCCTTTGAACTACGGTATTCCAAATTTCCATTCACGCGCTGTCAGGGCTCCAGTCGTTGGTTGTGTATGACGTCGACACCCCCCAGACGGGTGCCCAGTCGGATAGGGACCCAAGCATACATGTACCTTCGAATAGAGGTGTTGACGAACTGCCGATTGGAAGAGGCATAGATAGTATAGTAAGGGGATTGGAAACGAGTCACGTGAGCGCATCACTGGCTGTGGGCACTCCGCGTTACATCGTTAACACCTACTGAGAAGTTCGAAATCGTTCATATCTTCAGTTCGGTTGGTCTGGGTTCTTTTTATCTGCTCTGAAGCGCTTCACATACGTAGGAGAATATCTATAAGCGTTTTAGGTTGGAAAAATATGACGGGCAACTTCGAAAATTAGAAAAAAAAGTTTTTTTCAGGACGCATCGCACTTGTGTACCTTCTGTGCGCGGGCTGTTGTGCGTATTGATCAGTTCGTCGTGTTTTGTTGTTGGTTAGTCCTATTTGTATGTACTTGGCTACTTTTTTCGTCATTTTTTGATACATGCCACGCACAAAATACGCCTGGAGTGGGGATGGAGTCCATTAACTTGTGTACCTTCTGTGCGCGGGCAGTTGTGCATATTGATCAGTTTGTCGTGTTTTGTTGTTGGTTAGTCCTATTTGTATGTACTTGGCTACTTTTTTCGTCATTTTTTGATACATGTCACGCACAAAATACGCCTGGAGTGGGGATGGAGTCCATTAACTTGTGTACCTTCTGTGCGCGGGCAGTTGTGCGTATTGATCAGTTTGTCGTGTTTTGCTGTTGGTTAGTCCTATTTGTATGTACTCGGCTACTTTTTCGTCAATTTTTTTGATACGAACCATCATTTCAGAATTTCTTCCAGCTGTGGCTCCCAAGTCATCCATCTTGAAGCATAGTTACTAGTACGGAATTCTTATAAGTGCTGTAACGAGGAGTGGAGGTGTCAATTGGTGTTGATTAGACTCGTTTCCAATCCCCTTACTATACTATCTATGGTGTAGCGCGAGCGCGTAGTAAATCCTTGACACGCGCCCATTAAATCATTCCCACCAGTGGGAGGGTTAATTAGCTATACATTAGCGTACTGGAAATTTTATAATTTATGTGTTAGACTCAAAACGATCCCATATTTTTATTACCGCAGCTAAGCAATCAATGGATATGAATATTGTTAACGAGTGCTCAATCCGCCCACTTTGGAGAGGACAGGTTGGATGTATAAAACAGTCCTCGCCGTCAGGCTTTTCAATTATCCTGCAAAGCTATGTTTAAGCAGCCACGCTCACACTTACATGTACACCAACTTCACCGGCCCGTGCTTGCACACACAACAAACCACTCACGGATATGTAAAAAGTTGTGTGATGTCCAATGCGACTTGTTGTCTCGTCGTAGGTATGGTTCCAACGCAGGTGCAATTCGTCCTGCCCCCCGGGATGCACGTTTGACTGCAAACTTGTTGGAGGAAGACACAAAAAAATGCGACCGATATCACATTTGCCATATACGACCCAGTGCCTGCCTTACAAATCGAATAAATATCACATGATTAGCACAGCCCACACGTGAGCTACGTACACGTTGCGTACAGACGTTTCACGCATGTTTCCCTGCCCACCTGTATCATATAGATATACGACGGAGAACATTCCACGCAAAGTTAGGAGAAAGAAATTAGAATGAAAGAATGAAAGAATTTGAATGAAAGATGAAAATGAAAGATGAGGATGAACGATGAGGATGAAAGATGAGGATGAAAGATGAGGATGAAAGATGAGGATGAAAGATGAGAATGAAAGATGAGGATGAAAGATGAGGATGAAAGATGAGGATGAAAGATGAGGATGAAAGATGAGGATGAAAGATGAGGATGAAAGATGAGGTTGAAAGATGAATATGAACGATGAAGATGAAAGATGAGGATGAAAGATGAAAATGAACGATGAGGATGGATGAAAGGATTAATTTAATTATACAAGATGAACTGAGGAAAAAAACGCGTAGAATCATTTTGGAATCATTACGTAGTAAAAATCAAGCCTGTCGGATTTTAATGTTCAATCATACAATGATTTACAGAGGATTTTAAAATCCTTTCAAACTTTGATTCGGCCCGTTTTTTCCCTGCATGTGTATAGTGCATGTGCCACTGTTGCTTCAGTGACGATAACAGCTGTCAAATTATTCACAGCAAAAAAACATGCCAACGCCACCTGTGATCGCATCAAGTGCGGCCAAAAAAAGGGTCTTTTAAAAGAGTAGAATCTACCTTGTCTATTAAAAATTAATTACCTTTCGAATAGCGGCTTTCCAGCAAAATAGTAGGTACACGTCCGTACGTGTAATAGGCGTTAGTTTTAGTTTCACTTCATAATTAATCAAATTATAATATAAGAACTAACTTACATAATCATATCTGGAAGCATTAAGTATTCGATTGCCAGTCAGAAGGCTCTGGGTTGATTGCCAGTCAGGGTTTGAATCATGGACCTAGCTGTAATTATTATTATTATATCTACCTGTGTTTCGCTCCGTGAAGGTCACACTTGATTTGGAGTGCACGTGGCTATTGGCGAGCCTTCACACCTCAAAACGGGTGGCCTTCACACTTTTATTTTTGCTGTGTTCGGATCGTCTAGCCTTGCTTCTTAACGTTGAGGCCAGATTCCGCACTCAAAAATAAAGGAGTCTGGATAAGAAAGAACACGTCAGCAGCACGAATGCAGCCCTGTGTATACAAGTAAATAAAAACATTCTCTAACGAGAAAGTTGTTGGTATATAGGATTGACCAATGGTGGTGTAAAAAGCACAGAAACAAGAGTGACAGAAATTTGACTGGAAAATTGAAAGAGGCCTATATTTAGCCCATTACTCAGGCATGCACTGTTACAACGTTAGTGTGCTAAATATAGGCCTATTTCAATTTTCCAGTCAAATTTCTGTCACTCTTGTTTCTGTGCTTTTTACACCACCATTGGTCAATCCTATATACCAACAACTTTCTCGTTAGAGAATGTTTTTATTTACTTGTTTCATAAGTTTTTTCCTCTGGCGTCTTTATAAGTGGTCACAAATTAATTTTAATTTTTGAAGGGAGGGAGGTTAAAAAATTTAATAATAGAAATTATATGTATATGAGTTCTTAACGTTCTGTACGGTTCCGCCTTGTCCTCTTTGTCTCCCCCAGCCTCTTCTATGGCCGCGGCGGCCTGGTTCTGGCCATGGGAGCTATGCGAGTGGTGGTGGCAGCGGCCAGGGTGGCAGCAGGCAAAGTGGTGGTGGGGGCACTGGTGCCAATACTGGTGCCGGTGGTGGGGCTGGTGCAGGTAGCGGCGGTGCTCCTGCTTCTGCTGCTGGAGGTGGGGGCTGCTCTGCTGTTGGCGTTGGGGGCAGCGGTGGGGGCAGCTCTGCTCGGCAGGGGCAGTGCTGCAGCTGCTGCTGGCGGGCAGACAGTAGGGGGGCAGCAATGTATCTAGCAGCGGTGGCTGCGTAAAGGGAAGAGGAGTTGGAGGATGTACTTCGTCCTCCGACTAATGCATCTGCACCGATCTTACTTACTGCTGCACAGGCAGATCTTGTAACAACCTTTTGAGCTAGCAATGGATGAGACTTACAAAAGGCATCATTTACTTTAGAAGCTCACTATCCCTAAGAATAGCTTTTTCAAGACCACCATTATACTCCATTAGTGCATGAGATTTGGGTTCATACAAGGAGTAGCTATATGGGAGAAGAATATGGTTGCAGTAATTTTCAGTGCTCATTAAATTCATACACAGTTGCAGCCGTAGTACATCAGATAAGGAAGCCTTTTTGTACATCAGATTAAGGATGACACCCCAATATTCAATAGACAGGTCACAAAGGAGAAAGGACTACATGTACTGTACACAACAGTTGGGTCACCATGCATGCTGTACATGTGAAGTGAATGGTTTTGTGCAGCTTTCTTACATGCGTGCTGTACACATGTTGCATGCACATCTTCCTATAGCTTTTTAATGCTAGTGCAATACAACATGCCATGACATACCTTTGGGTGGTAGTGGTAGTTCGGTGACCCCTGCGATATCGCTTCCTCTCGGCAGCACGTTTAGCCAATCGGACAGCGGGGTCATTCCAATACCAATTCCTTTCAGATGCCTTAATGGCAGCTGAATTGTCCTCGTATTTCTGCCTTTTAGCAGCGCGGTTCTCCTCGACGTCCTCTTGATATCGCTGCCTTTTAGCAGCACGGTTCTCCTCGAGGTCCTCTTGATATCGCTGCCTTTTAGCAGCACGGTTCTCCTCGAGGTCCTCTTGATATCGCTGCCTTTTAGCAGATTGCTTAGATTCAATATCTGCGTTGTAGCTGTCGCGTACAGAGGCCTTCTTCTTTTCGGGATCGGCCTTGTAGCTGTCGCGTACAGAGGCCTTCTTCTTTTCGGGATCGGCCTTGTAGCTGTCGCGTACAAAGGCCTTCTTCTTTTCGGGATCGGCCTTGTAGCGCGCTCGGGCTTTAGCCTTGTTTTGTTGTGATACAATATCGTCTTGCTTTTGAAGGTATTCTGCTCGTTGCTTAGATCTCTTCTTTCGATTACGCGAAGGCATTTAACTTCACTAGCCAAAGTATTAAACTGCGATAGGAACACCAAATAAATTTCGTGCAGGTCGGAGTATTTGTACGTACATGTACTGCATGCTGTAAAATAACTTCATTAATCAACAATAAACCAAATAAACTTCTGCAATAACTTCATATCCTATACAGAACTTGCTACCGCATGAGGTACTTCTCGCTGTAGTGTTTCTATATGACCTTAAAGGGCTCCGTGCAGGTGAATTCCAAAGATATTGGTGCTATTGCCGTTCTTCAAAACCGTTCGTAGCTCGAGTTATACCTTCCTAAGGAAGAAGAAGAAGAAGACGACGACCAAGAATTATTTTGGGACTGGGCACGAGAAAAAGGAATTCGTTTGTTTCTCTAAAAGCACACCGTTTTATGACACGGAACAAACGTAGAACTGTAGATCTTTGAGTTCTCGTTCCATCGCGACAAAGAGATACGCGATCCGTTTCTCCGTTGTCCCTCGAGACGCGAGTGAAGTTTTTTTAATGATATTCATCAATCCTCAATCAATCCTATATTGAACCTGCTGCCGCAGGTTCAGATAGTCTCGTTCCCAGACCCACCATGACGTAAGCGTTTATCGCTTACAGTATAGTGTTTATACTGTAAGCGATAAACGCTTACGTCATGGTGGGTCTGGGAACGAGACTACTGTGTATATCAGTAGGTAGGATCGGAGAATTGGACAATGTAGTGACGTCAAAACAATGTAACTTATGTAAACTACACTGTATACAGAACTTTCTCCCCCCACCCCCTCCCACCCGCCCCCCAGGGATCGGGCCCCAATAGAATCGATCTCTAAGTGAACTCTGACAAGTGCAGTTCGGTGACATGGATACGGACCCCCGGCACCACTACGACACTACATCTCGAGCAAGAAGAAAGAATTACTTCAACCTCTCGAGCGAACGAACAAACTAAGCCACTGCTCACGACCCACACATCAGAGAATGTTAAGGCACCGTGACGTGGTAACAGCTGAGGTAGGATGGGTCAGTTTTTAGTTCACACCTGCATTGACGGTCTGAGGACGAGCTCACAACACGAAAGCGGCAGCTCATGAGTTACTTCATCATTCTCAGTTCTCATTTGTTTGCAATTGTGCAACTGAAAATTACAATGTTCTAAAGACAAGATTAAACTAACATGTTTCCTGTCAGATGCAGTGTGCCTGACCGTATGCTTCAAGATACGACTCTGCAGGAAGCTTACTTTTGACCAGTATATCATCATTCTATATATATCGATTGCTTCTCTTTTTTTTTTTTTTGCATATACTGAATGACCCACTCAGCTTTTCTAATTCAAGTCGAATATATTCATTTATCACAGCAAAAATAAATAAATCAAAACGCGTCGATTCAGCCAATTGATTTATCACCTATATTACAATGTAATGTAAACAGAGTGATAAATCAATTAAAATTCAAGAGCGTTTTTTTGCTTTGTATGTGTAGAATAAATTACATGCACTTGAAATAAATCACGTGCAGTAAGTGATTTAATAATATCTGTTCACCATTTCTGTAAGTATCTTTCTTAAAAAAAAAATATCTTGGTTTTCTGCTTCGCTGTCGCATACCCCCGTAACGATGTCAACTCTGGGAAACGAATTTCAATTTTAAAATGGTTATTTTAACATTACTCCTGTGGTCGACACATGCCCTCCTCCCCTGTCCTCTTGCTTACTGCTTCCCTCCTCCCCTGTCCTCTTGCTTACTGCTTCCCTCCTCCCTTGTCCTCTTGCTTACTGCTTCCCTCCTCCCCGTCCTCTTGTTTACTGCTCCCAATGCCCTCCTCCCCTGTCCACTCGTTTACTGCTCCCAATGCCCTCCTCCCTGTCCTCTTGCCTGCTCCCAATGCCCTCCTCCCCTGTCCACTCGTTTCCTGCTCCCAATGCCCTCCTCCCCTGTCCTCTTGCTTACTGCTCCCAATGCCCTCCTCCCCTGTTCTCTTGCTTACTGCTCCCCAATGCCCTCCTCCCCTGTCCTCTTGCTTACTGCTCCCCAATGCCCTCCTCCCCTGTCCTCTTTGTTTGCCAGGCATCACAGTGAGATCGTATTGTGCTGAAATACGTAGTAGGCTATATGGCCCAGTATTTGAGATCAACAGGCACTCTGAATTTCTGCCATACAGATCCAACGAGAAATAACATTATGTAGCTGCAGTCCCATGTGCCAGGTATCATGCAACGGTGAGATAGTAAGTTGGTAATCACAGCCACTTCTCTCAAAAGGGGGTTTCCTTCCAATGTGTAACTACCCTGATAGAAGTATATGAAAGCAAAACAAACATGCAGACCCTAAATGTGCTGAACTAGGTGTGCCTCTAGCAGTAGAAACTTACTGCAATTGGGGTGAGGAAGCAAGAAGAACCTTCACTCTACTGGCCACATGCTTGGCCTTTGGCTCTTCCGCATTTCATAAAGCCAGGGTGATCAGTGACATGTTTGGAAGGCTAAATATCACCCCATAGCAAGGGCCATACTGGCTAGGCATGTGATCCCTACTGACTTTAATTAAATAATAACTTGTAGTATATAGATTTATTAGAACTTATTACTGAGATATTATTTATGTATTGCAGTAAATAATTAGCTCTTCAATACAAAGGACCAATTAATACAAAATCACCTAACCTACATAAACTGTATTTTTAGCTTCCTTTATATTCATTGCAGTGGCGTCCATATAAACCCCATACTACACAGTACAGCATATTACATCTTTGTGTAGCTAAACTTCTGACCACAGCAAGGACTCAACATAAACAGAACACCATCCTACAAGAAATAGAAACATGAGACAATAATAACAAATGCTCGTTGGTGATGTGTGTGCTCTTGCCCCTCTCCTCCCCCTCAATGTAAGGTGATGATCATTATAAGCTACACTGTATGGTAACACATTAGTACATTGCCATATGTTATGCATATCCCATTAAATGATCAAGCTCTGCTTTCATCCCAATGTCTCTGTTGGTATTACAAATGTTTACTACAATTAATTCCATGTGTGTTCATCCTCCTCCCCATTCGCTCCATCCTCAACTCCCCCCTCCCCCTAGCAACACAAACAATTGCATTTGTATACTTTGGTGAATACAATGACCTCATTAGTACAAATGATCCCATAGTGTACCTAAATGATCCCATAGTGTACCAATATGACCCCATAGTGTACCCAAATGACCCCATAGTGTACTTAAATGACCCCATAGTGTACCTAATGATCCAACAGTTGAAAGTCAATGCTAATCCAATAAGAGCACAAAACACTAGTGAAGAGCAACTGTACTGTAATTCCAATCAGAGTGCACCACCACAGTGTGTACTCTACCTTGATGAGGAAGGGAAGGTCTTTCCAGAAGCCTATGTTCGGAATGACCTCAATTCCACGAGCTCCCTTGAGAGTATACATCATGATAGCTCCAATCACAAAATAGGCAATGAGTGCCACAAAGATGCTGTAAAAAATGATGGACACACACAATAATATGATGTGAGGGGAGGAAAGGGGAGGGAGGAAAGAGGCGAGGGGAGGGAGGAAAGAGGCGAGGGAGGGGAGGGAGGAAAGAGGCGAGGGGAGGGGAGGGAGGGAGGGAAGGCGAGGGGAGGAGGAAGGCGAGGGGAGGGGAGGGAAGAGGCGAGGGGAGGGAGGGAAGAGGCGAGGGGAGGGAGGGAAAGAGGCGAGGTAGGGAGGAAGAGGCGAGGAGGGAGGGAAGAGGCAGGGGGGGGGAGGGAGAGGGCGAGGGGAGGTAGGGAAGAGGGAGGGGAGGGGAGGGGGAAGAGGCGAGGGGAGGGAAGAGGTGAGGGGAGGGAGAGGCGAGGGGAGGGGGGGGAGGAAGAGGCAAGAGGGGGAGGGAAGAGGCGGAGGGGAGGGAGGGCGGGAAGAGGCAAGGGGAGGGAGGGAAGAGGCGAGGGGAAGGAGGGAGGGAAGAGGAGGGAGGGAAGAGGCGAGGGGAGGGGAGGGGGGAAGAGGCGAGGGAGGGGAGGGAGACGAGGAAGAGGGAAGAGGCGAGGGGGGGAGAGGGAGGGGCGGGAGGGTGAGGGACAGAGGAGGGGGGAGGCGGGGAAGAGGGGCGAGGGAGGGAGAGGCGAGGGAGGGGAGGAGGGAAGAGGCGAGGGGAGGGGGGGGAGGGAAGGGGATGGGGGAAGAGGCGAGGGGAGAGAGAGGAGAGGGAAGAGGAGAGGGGAGGGGAGGGAGGGAGAGCGAGAGGGGAGGGGAGGGAAGAGGAGAGAGGGGAGGGGAGGGAAGAGGCGGAGGGGGGGAGGGAGAGGCGAGGGCGGGAGGGGAAGAGGAGGGGAGGGAGGGAAGAGGCGAGGGGAGGGAGGAAGAGGAGCGAGCGGGAGGGAGGGAAGAGGCGGGGGAGGGAGGGAAGAGGCGAGGGGAGGGGAGGGAGGGAAGAGGCGAGGGGAGGGAGGGAAGAGGCGAGGGGGGAGGGAGGGGGAGGGCGAGGGGAGGGAGGGAAGCGAGGGGAGGGGGGGAAGAGGAGAGGGGAGGGAGGGAAGAGGCGGGGGAGGGAGGGAAGAGGCGAGGGGGGAGGGAGGGAAAGAGGCGAGGGGAGGGAGGGAAGAGGCGGAGGGGAGGGAGGGAAGAGGCGAGGGGAAGGGAGGGAGGGAGAGGCGAGGGAGGGGGGAAGAGGCGAGGGGAGGGAGGGAAGCAGGCCGAGGGGAGGGAGGGAAGAGGCGAGGGGAGGAGGGAAGAGGCGAGGGAGGGAGGGAAGAGGCGAGGGGAGGGAGGGAGAGGCGAGGGAGGGAGGGAAGAGGCGAGGGGAGGAGGGAGGGAAGAGGCGAGGGGAGGGAGGGAAGAGGCGAGGGGAGGGAGGGAAGAGGCGGGGGAGGGGAGGGAGGATGGGCGAGGGGAGGGGAGGGAGGGAAGAGGCGAGGGGAGGGGAGGGGAGGGAAGAGGCGAGGGGATAGGAGGGAGGGAGGAGGGAGGGGAGGGGAGGGAAGAGGCGAGGGGAGGGGGAGGGAGGGAGAGTCGCGAGGGGGGAGGGGAGGGAGGGAAGTCGCGAGGGGAGGGGAGGGAGGGAAGTCGCGAGGGGAGTGGAGGGAGGGAAGAGGCGAGGGGAGGGAAGAGGTGAGGGGAGGGGAGGGGAGGGAAGAGGTGAGGGGAGGGGAGGGGAGGGGAGGGAAGAGGCGAGGGGAGGGGAGGGGAGGGAAGAGGTGAGGGGGGAGGAAGAGGCGAGGGTGAGGGGGGGAGGGAAGAGGCGAGGGGAGGGTGAGGGAGGGAAGAGGCGAGGGGAGGGGAGGAGGGAAGAGGCGAGGGGAGGGGAGGGAAGAGGGGAGGGGGGGAGGCGAGAGAGGGAGGGGAGGGGAGGGAAGAGGCGGGGAGGGGAGGGGAGGGAAGAGGCGAGGGGAGGGGAGGGAGTGGAAGAGGCGAGGGGAGGGGAGGGGGAAGAGGCGAGGGAGGGGAGGGAGGGAAGAGGGCGAGGGGAGGGGAGGGAGGATGGAAGAGGCGGAGGGGAGGGAGGTGAGGGAAGAGGCGAGGGGAGGGGAGGGAAGAGGCGAGGGGAAGGGGAGGGAAGAGGCGAGGGGAGGGGAGGGAGAGGCGAGGGGAGGGGAGGGAAGAGGCGAGGGGAGGGGAGGGGAGGGGAGGGGAGGGAAGAGGAGCGAGGGGAGGGAGGGAAGAGGCGAGTGGGAGGGGAGGGAAGAGGAGAGGGGAGGGGAGGAAACGGGAGGAGGGGAGGGGAGGGAAGAGGGGAGGGGAGGGGGAAGAGGCGAGGGGAGGGGAGGAAGACGTGATGGCGGAGGGGGAGGGGAAGGAAGAGGATGAGGGGAGGGGAGGAAGAGGAGCGGGGAGGGGAGGGAAGAGGGAGGGGAGGGGAGGGAAGAGGGGAGGGGGGGGGAGGGAAGAGGAGGGAGCGAGGAAGAGGAGAGGGGAGGGAGGGAGGGGAAAGGAGGAGGGGAAAAGGAGGGAGGGAAGAGGAGGGAGGGAAAGAGAAGGGAGGGAAGAGGGAGAGGGAAGAGAGAGGCGAGGGGAGGGAGGGAAGAGGGTGAGGAGAGGGTAGGGAAGAGGAGGGGGAGGGGAAGGGAAGAGGCGAGGGGAGGGGAGGGAGAGGGGAGGGGAGGGAAGAGCGAGGGGAGGGAGGGGAAGAGGCGAGGGGGGAGGGGAGGGAAGAGGCGAGGGGAGGGGAGGGAAGAGGGGAGGGGAGTGAGGGAAGAGGCGAGGGGGGGGAGGGAGGGAAAAGGAGGGGGGAAGGAGGAGGGAGGGAGAGGAGGGAGGGAAGAGAAGGGAGGGAAGAGGAGAGAGGGAAGAGCGAGGGAGGAGGGGGGAAGAGGAGAGGGAGGGAAGAGGAGAGGGGAGGGGAGGGGAAGAGGCGAGGGGAGGGGAGGGGTGGGAAGAGGCGAGGGAGGGGAGGGAGGGAAGAGGCGAGGGGAGGGGAGGGAGGGAAGAGGGGAGGGGAGGTGGAGGGAAGAGGGAGGGGAGGGGAGGGAAGAGGAGGGAAGAGGCGAGGGGAGGGGAGGGAAGAGGGGAGGGAGGGAAGGCGAGGCGAGGGGGGGAGGAGGGAGAGGCGGAGGGGAGGGGAGGGAGGGAAGAGGCGAGGGGAGGGGAGGGAGGGAAGAGGCGAGGGGAGGGGAGGAGGGAAGAGGCGAGGGGAGGGGAGGGGAGGGAAGAGGCGAGGGGAGGGAGGGAGGGAAGAGGCGAGGGGGAGGGGAGGGAGGGAAGAGGCGAGGGGAGGGGAGGGAGGGAAGAGGGAGGGAGGGGAGGGAGGAGGCGAGGGGAGGGGAGGGAGGGAAGAGGCGAGGGGAGGGGAGGAGGGAAGGGCGAGGGGAGGGGAGGGAGGGAAGAGGCGAGGGAGGGGAGGGGGGGAGGGAAGAGGCGAGGGGAGGGGGGGAGGGAGGAGAGGCGAGGGGAGGGGAGGGAGGGAAGAGGCGAGGGGAGGGGAGGGGAGGGAGGGAGGAGGGAGAGGGAGGGGAGGGGAGGAGGGAAGGGCGAGGGGAGGGGAGGGAGGGAAGAGGCGAGGGAAGGGGAGGGAGGGAAGAGGCGAGGGGAGGGGAGGGAGGGAAGAGGCGAGGGGAGGGGAGGGAGGGAAGAGGCGAGGGGAGGGGAGGGGGAGGGAGGGAGAGGGAGGGAAGAGGCGAGGGGAGGGGAGGGAGGGAGGAGAGGAGGGGGAGGGGAGGGGGGCGAGGGAGGGAGGAGAGAGGCGAGGGGAGGGGGGGAGGGAGGGAGGGAGGGGCGGGGAGGGAGAGGGGAGGGAGGGGAGGAGGGCGAGGGGAGGGGGGGAAGAGGCGAGGGGAGGGGAGAGGCGAGGGGAGGGGAGGGAGGGAGGCGAGGGAGGGAGGGAGAGGGAGAGGGGAGGGGAGGGAGAGGGAGGGGAGGGGGAGGAGAGGCGAGGGGAGGGAGGGAAGAGGCGAGGGGAGGGGAGGGAAGAGGCGAGGGGAGGGGAGGAAGGCGAGGGGAGGGGAGGGAAGAGGCGGGGGAGGGAGGGGAGGGGAGGGGAGGAAGAGGCGAGGGGAGGGAGGGAAAGGCGAGGGGAGGGAGGGGAGGGGAGTTGAGGGAGATGGAGGGGAGAGAGAGGAAAAGAGTGGAAAACTACATGTACAATCTAGTATTGTTTAACTCTATTCATGTGCATTCGATTGCACTTACAAAACTACAATTTACATGTAGAGTACATGTAAAAATGCATTTTGATGAAGCATTGCATGCAATTACACCTCGCATTATACACAGTGACTTGAAGTCTGACAGAACAGTAAAACATGTATCTGCACAACTCACAGGCTTATGAGAATAAACCCAACAACACCAACAGGACTACCACCAGAGCTAGAGCCTCCTTCGGTAGAATCAAAATGGACTGTAAAAGACTACATATTTGGAGAAGAGAACAGGCATTACCAACTGGTTGCTACTTAAGGTTGCTTGATATTCCATACACAGATTTTGCCCGAATCAACTCTAGCAGTGATACTCTAGCTCTGTATTGAAACTAGCTAATTACACCAATGGTTCACACAACAGAACAGGTCCTATGGTTCACACAACAGAACCATACCATAGTTGGGTCCTAGATTGCTCTTCTAAAGAGGGTGGTTAATTATCAGCGAATGAATATAAGTACGTGTGGTTTACAGTGAATACAACACACAGATTTAGCATCTCTGGTGTCTTTACGTGTATCACATAATCTTACCTGGATAATAATACGCCCCCCCCTTATAACGAGGGGGTGTGCTCTTAAAGAGGGCAGAATAACTGCGTCACAGGCCCAACTTGCCAAATGCACCTCACAATCAAAGCGCATGCATTTAATTTGAGCTAAGCTTAATACAGCCTGGCTAATTGATATGATCTGTTAAAATCTCAAAGCCCATGGCTGAGCATAACCAACACTGTACACTATGTTTCGCGGGCACCGAGTAGAATGTATCTACTGTCGCTGTGATAAGAGCTAGTTCACATTGCGCTACCATATACTGAAATAATGTTGTTGCGCTACTGAAATAATGTTGTGTGCGAAAATCTAGTGTGCACGCTCACATATTTCGAGGAAGGATTTTCAACAACTGAAGTGGCTGAGACGCCGGACTTGCTATCTTGAATGAAAGTAACAGTGGTCATGCTGGAAAGGAAGGGACACAGAATATAGCACTCATACCGACAGGGAAATGCACAATCATGCACATGTGGCAACAATTGTTGAGCCCACAACTTGAAGTAAACTTTATTCTTCAACAGAAGGCCATCATAACTACGAACATTTCAATTCCTGGCACACCCTAGCAAAATGAAATCCCTTCCGCACAGTTGCAAACTGTCTTCTAGAGCAACACAAACTCCAGTGTGGTGTTCATTATTTAGAATATAATATGTTCAGATGCACAACACAATACAATGGATCAATTGGATAACACACGAACCGTCCTCCAGAGGTGGCAGTATATCTGATGACAAAGTAGGTGGAGTTGCTTACGGACCACACTGGGTTAGTGCCACAATTGAACTGCTGGGTTGGCACTGATATCCTTGTCTGACACACCTATCAGGGAGGGGTTTAATAAACATGGTTTACTGTTCACTGTAATAATACACAAATACAAAGGAACCACATTATAGACATTTGGTATTAATAGAATACTTCTCGTCAAGTACTCAACAGCATCATGCACATGTACCAGATATCTTCATATTAATTTAATTATTTTAATGTCTCCCCTCCCTCCCCATCCCCATTAGCCTCTTCATCTTTCCCCCCTTCCCACTTTCCTGTTAGCCTTTTTTTACACTTACATTAGTAGTGGATCCACCACACTGTAGTGTTGTACAAGGATCATATTCATAGTCATATTGATTATCACTTGAAATCACAGTGTGCCTGTACAGGAAGTGATAATGCAGGCACATTACTTATGGGTCATTCCAAGTCAAATGAACACAATTATTGTTAAATTTTTTGTACGTTTGTTGCACTGATTCAGATATACAAAAATACAACATTTTGAACTCTAAACTCGAATCGTTTGGGAACCACAAGGTATGAAAACAAATGAAAACAATCCTGATTATCTCGAAGTGTACAGCTGAAATATCCCCCCCATGTGACTACCATGAGAGGCTACATTTTGTTAAATGGGTGTGACTCCAAGCTTCAAAATGTGTTATGTATATCGTTTTTGTATTCTTCTTAACGCTGCCATTTTCACTTTGTTCCCCTTTTAACTGAAGAGTACACAATGTTCTTTAGGTCTACCAAATTTGCAGATGGAATGAAAAGCCATTCCCTTGGCATAATGCGCTCAAGTGAGTGTGTTCCTCCTGAGCACAAGAGCTGCAAAGAAATCTTACAAAGTCAAAAACTTCATGCTACGTAAACCTCTGTGTAAACAAAACACCACATGTGTACTGTGCTCAAGCAACACTATCTTATATATCATATACCAGGGGTGGATCCAGGATTTTGGGATAGAGTATAACTATGTTCACAAATGAGGTGGGTACTGGAGGGGCGTGAACCATCTTGTGACAGCATAGGTGTTCCCAGTGGGGTCTGGAGCTTCGTCCTAGCCACTTTTTAAATTTCTGCATTTATTTATCATGCATGAAATTGAACACAATTTTGACAGTAAATATCAATTATGTAATATGATTTGCTAACATGAAATTACAAATTGGCAAAGGCAACTAACTCTAATTAACAAAAGGATCCACTAATTTAGCATTCTACGAGGGTGGCGATGTGAAACTCTTCTACTACTTCTTCAGGGTCAATTTCCAATTCTCTATGACATTTAAGCAGAGCTAGACTATTCAACCTGTCTTCCTCCATGGTGCTTCGTAAAGCAGTTAAGATGCCTTAGAAGGCTCTCACATTCACAGGAAGTGTAGTGTACTAGTGCTCACGTCGACTAGCAACTAGGAATAGTGTGCACAGTGTTGTTTTCAGCCATGGTCTGGGGTGATGTTTTGCTTGAACAGCTAGCCATGTCTGTGGGAATAGCAGAGCCACTAGCATTAAATCTATGAAGTAAAAGTTATTGTGTACAATCGATCACCTTAAAAGGAGTGCGTACTTACTGATCCTGACTTTGGTACTTCATCCAGAGAATCAAACCACTTTTGAATTGTGTGGGTTCAAAGTTTTGACCCTTTGTATAAGCAAATCATTAAGTTGACCTTATAGTAAGAAAATAACTAATGTGTACTGAAGGATCTAGTACCAAAACTTCGCCTAATAATTGAACAATTAGTCATTAATTGTGGTTTATAGCAAAAAGAAGGCTATCATGTTTAAGCCAGTAATAATAATAATTAAACGAAATTGCAACGACCGATGCTTGTACAATTAATATGGTAATATTTACTTACCTTTTAAAAATAAATGTCCTCAAACACAATAAACTAATTACATAACGTATTCATAGTGTGCAATTCCTCCCCCACCCACTTCCGTATGGACATGTCCGGCTGTATCATCCTAACATTATGCCAAACCAAGTATGGGTTAAATGATATTGGCTGCAGAGCACTGAACGTCAGCACACAAATCATGATCCTCAAATGCATTCGCAAGCCGCTGATGTGAATGCATTTGACGATTGTGTGTATTTGTGTGCTGTCGTTCCAGTCACTGTAATACGCTGTGAAGCCATACTTAATTTGTACATAATGTAACCAGACTTATCCATGCTGGGTTAGCTATGCACACTACAAATACGTTAAAAAATTAATTTCTTAGTTTTGAGAGCATTTATTGAAGTATCTATGCAACAAATTTGAAATCCAACATAAATGTTACCAATTGTACAATCATCTGGGAACAATTTGCTTAATTCTTGCAATGATACCTTTAAATGTTATACATAATATCCTTTTGCAATTGATTATACGAAGTTCGGTACTCGGTGGGTTACCATGTCCTTCAGTGCTTTTATTTTCTTACTACCCCTAATGTTGTGATTGTTTATACAAATGGTCAAAACTTTGAACCCACACAAATCAAAAGTGGCTTGATGTTTGGATGATGTATCGAAGTCAGTATGTATTGGAAAATGACCTCATCCAGTGTGTTTGTGTTGAGGATTAAGATGTCACCATTTTAAATTGACATGACACAGGTGTATTATTGTCAGCTTATATGTGTCTATTCTAGACATAATATGTTGGACTCCAAATCTCTGTCGTTTGTGGCAATCATCACCAAGAGCACTAAATATTACTCAACTCAAACATGCAAATAATGATTTTGTCATGATAGAATTTTTTTTTGGGGTTGACGCCTTTATCAAAGACACTTAGAAGAACTTTTACTGTCCCACTGTTTACAGCACTGCCACTAAGATAGTACAGTACAGTGTAGTGTATGCCCGCCACAGATAGTGGAATTACTGGATCACAACACAGCAGGTATTGCATAGACTCATCTATTGACACGGTTACGCCCTTTGAGTTATTTTCCCCGTGTTTCTGGTGGTTCCCATTGGCCTCTGCTAGTTTTGATAGTCCAAAATACTCAGTTCATTGATTCGACTTCTTGTCTAGTTTTTATTATCTCGTTCTTTGTGTTCGAATAACTTATTCGTTGATTTTGCAGTATTGAAGATCGATTTGCACAATGCATTTAATCGGGTATCAAGGCAGGCCGTCCTTAATGCTTGTGCCCTTCACATCCCAGAGCTGCTCCCATGGTCTCAATGGTGCTATGGGCAACATCCCGCTTTGTGGCACTCTTTGGGTACTATTTCTTCAGAAATAGGTGTACAACAAGGTGATCCTCTAGGTCCCCTTCTTTTTTGTCTTGTACTGCAACAGATAATATCAGCAATTGCGGAGGATGTTGACTGTGAATCGTTATTGTTTCACCACTGGTATATTGATGATGGTGTTGTCGCAGGGCCCGTTGCAGCCATTGCTCGGGTTCTTGCCATCATCCAAGAAAGCGGACCACCACTTGGCCTCAATATCAACATCGCCAAATGTGAGTTGTTCAGTTCGAGGGATCTAAGTTCTTTCCCAGAGGAGATGAGGCGATCGAATGTGCCACACTTTGAGATCCTGGGGGCTCCCATAGGTGATTTAGTGTTCTGCGCAAAGTTTGTAGCGCAGAAACAGTCGGAGGCTTCCAAGTTGCTAAAGGAGTTAGAAGCTGTGGGTTCTATCGACCCCCAGGTGGCTCTACTTCTTCTCAGGCAATGTGGGAGCTTTTGCAGACTAGTTCACTTAGCTAGGAACACTCCACCTCTCCTAGTCAATGAGGCCTTTGCCCTGTTTGATGATTGTGTGCAGCAATGCTTTTCGGAATGTACCGCAGTGGATGCTTCTGCTGCCACCTGGCAACAGGCACAACTTAGCTTGAAAAGGGGGGGGGGTTTAGGGCTTTAGAGCTTAAGTTTCCATTCTTCTGCAGCCTACATAGCATCATTTTTGTCCTCAGGCCTTTCTCCATCATCAGGTAGGTATATATCCTCGTCATTGCACCTTTACAACAGTCTAGTGGACCCCCAGGATTCCAGCACCCATGAGTCTGTAGGCGATTCTCCTCTTTCACAGAAGGTACTGTCTTCTAAGATAGAAGACCAGCAGTTCAATAATCTTTTTCATTATGCATCTGTGACTGACAGGGCTCATCTTTTGTCCATTTCTTCCCCTCATGCCTCTGCCTGGCTGTCAGTCACTCCCTCCCCACGGCTCAACCTCCACTTGGAGCCTGCTGAGTTTCAAGTAGCACTTAAGTGGTGGTTGGGTATTCCAGTGGTCCAAGGCCAAAGCTGCACTCACTGTCCTTCCTGTGTGTTGGATGACTTTGGCCATCACTCCCTCACTTGCAAACATGGAGGGGATGTGGTTTCGCGACACAATAAGCTCAGGGATGTGTTTTATGACTTCTGCCAACGCGCTTGCTTGGGTCCACGTCTGGAAATGGGTTGTGGGGCAGGATCCGATTCTCAATCCCGCCCTGCAGATGTTCTTGTTCCTAACTGGGACCTTGGCAAACCGGCTGCCTTTGACTTGTCCGTCACGTCTACGCTACAATCAAGTGCTCTGCTAGAAGCGAGCGTGACGGCTGGTTCGGCAGCCCTGTTAGCTGAGAACAGAAAACATAACAACAGCGACAAAAAGTGTGACGAATTGGGGTGGGCCTGCATCCCTCTTGTGGTTGAGACCTATGGGTGTTGGGGAGCTGAAGCAGTGGCAGCATTATCAAAGCTTGCAGGACGTCTCTCCGTCAGGAATAATGAACAAAAGTCCAAGACCATTTTTAGCCTGTACAGCCGCCTAGGGTTGACATTAGTAAGGGCGAACTGTAGAGCTATCCTATCTAGGTTAACTTGACTGTTATAGGACTTATTTTAGTGTATATAATAATAATAATAATGTGCATTCTTTTGTGTATTCCCTGTAATGTTCCATCTATTCTTTATCACAATTTTTATTATTTATTATTGAAATAAAGACAAGACAATACACGAATGGAATAAATGCTCATACAGAATTATTATTATTATTGTCACTACAAATGTTCTATCCACATGTAAGTTATGGTGTCTATATGTAATTTTTGGTTTGTAGCAATAGGCGCTTAGAAGGAAGCAAAACAAGAGTTGCTCGTGGTACAGTCTCACGTCGTAGGCAGCTTATAGAACAACGCTTGGCCTGTATGTTGCGGTTCTAGCATATTTCTGAGGCAGGTTTGTAGGGGGTTAGCTTCTAACAGGAACGATTTGTAGCATTAAGACACATATTGTCTTGTTTAGCTAAGTCCTGTGTGCTGTGGAGTAGTCACATGGCTGGGGAGAAGTTTCGTCTTGGAAAAATGCCAAGAAGAACAAAAGGCTATTAATATCCTGTCTTGTTCAACAAAGCAAACAGGCCGTCCTGCATAATGAAAAGCTGTTTTGAAATCAGCGTGCTGTTAGTTTCTAGTGTGTTTTTAGTGCCAAGGTTTCTTAGATTGCTTGGGCGCTCCTTGGAGCAACGTACTACACTGCAAAATGCGTTATCACGTGATCGTGTCGAAACGAGTATTACCAGCCTCCCTGTCTGCCCACAAAACCGCCACTTTTCGTTCTACAAAAACGCACAGCTGCAGTTACGGTAAGTCAAATATGGAGTTAGTAAGTCTAAACAGCAAATACGTTGTCTGATAAGTTATAACAACCCACCACTGTGGATGACTTCACGCCCTCGCGTACACAGGACACACCCCTCGCAAGGTACACACGGGCGTAGACATATGTCGAACAGTTTTCAAGTCCATTCATGGAATCATGAAACCCCCCAACAAAACGCCTACACGCACTCACGGGTATGTGAAGAGCTTGCTGATGTCCAAGGTGTACGATTTTGTCGTTTTGGGATCAGTCCACAGGCACTTGCAGTCCGTCGAACCTGCTCCACATTGACTACGTGCTTGCTGGACCAAAACGTAGAACAGAGCTACCCATATGAACACGCTTGCCATTTGTTCCAAAATATAAACTTCCCAAATCACATGACCACCCAAGATAATCATACGACGTCATGGCACGTGAGAGTTCGAAGCGGCAGTACGAGTCTAGTATGTCGATCGATCGGTCCGTTTCGTCAATTTATACGTCAATTGATCGGTCCGGAATGCATTGAATACCAATAGGTCATTCACAGTGGCCAGAGGGTACGAAAGGGTGTGTGTGCGGGAGGGGGCGTGGCCCCACCCGCTCCAGCTAGGGGGTATGGGGGATTAAGCCCTACTCTCAGACAACGTTAGGGCACGTCTAGCCTTTGCCATCATAAGGGCATCCAGTTTGTGTTTGAGGGGCTCACGGGTGAAGTGGAGTCACTGGAGAAGTGGACCTGGGTTCGATGATGGGGCACCGCTCTAGGTTGATCACGTGTTCAGGCAAAGTTATCGTCACGGCTGTTTCGGTCGTGACATTAGGTTTTTAAATTAGATCATATTATTGAAATTACGGTATTTCCAATTTATGGTGGACTCAAATCTCATTAACAAAGACCTTACATCGGAGGTATCAACTTTGGCAATTGCGTTCGTATTTTACGAAATCGCGCTTATAAAAACGGCTACGATTTGTTCGAGGCTAACAATTTAAGCTTGCTAAGCTATAAAATGTATTCTAAAATTTACTACGCGCTTTTTATCAGTGGACAAAACCAATGGTTTAACGATTAATTTATCTTATGCACTAACCCATGAACTCATTAATCATGCGTACGTTAATCGTATTCATTTTAGACCTAACTAATGTATTGGTGGAATGGCGACTGTAACAAGCATAGGCATAGAGTTTTATTTAGCCCGGGGGGGGAGGGGGGGGGGGGGGGGGGGGGGGGACCGGGGTATATACAGATACCGGTAATTAAGTTGGTTAGGGGGTGGGAAACACTGCAAACTACATGTACATGCATTTGTACATATACAAATAAATAAAAAAACCTTCTCTATGAGAAAGTTGGTGGGATATAGGATTTGAAGGCAATTGTAGTGTAAAAAGCAAGGAAACAAGGGTCTGTAATAGTAAGGGAAAATGTCATAGTCCTATATTTAGCCCGTTTGTAGCATATACTATGTTCGTGTGCTAAAAATAGGACTATGACATTTTCCCTTACTATTACAGAACCTTACCACCATTGCCTTCAAATCCTATATCCCACCAACTTTCTCATAGAGAAGGTTTTTTATATACTTGTTTCATTCTTTTTTTTTTTCATGCACATTATTCCGATGCATGATGCGTAATTGATCGCAAATGATCCGTATTGCTTCGTAATGTTCAGCAGCCACCAATGTCATACACACAAAACAACACACTAATAGTTTGGATTATAATTGTCTCTGATGTTTTTGCCAGCAACAGCTTGCAGTACGGAAGTGGGAATATCCCATAAAAGAGGGAATAGTCACACCCTAACAGATTACCCCTTGTACGCCAGAGTAGTCCTTGTATACAACAACATCCTTGGACAGAGCGGTGCAGGTGAGTGTCCAGAAGCAAATGGCAACCAATAGCATCCTTGACAACCTTTTTGGCCAAATTGTGTGAGATAATGGGGAACGTTAGTAGACAAATCAACATACATGTGGCCACCAGTAGCTGGTAATATCTATTGAGAGTAAACAGAAGCCATATCCTGGAGAACTGGAAGGGATATGGGCATTGCTAAAGATCAAAGAAAGATCACACACACATGCGCACACACACCACACACACACACACACACACACACACACACACACACACACACATTCTTACAATGCACCAGATAGTTCACAGAAGCCATATGTACACGTCTTTGCACCACAAATGATGAGATCGCAGTTGTTTTAATCTAATCATCACAGATCAGCACAGCTCAGCGCTTGTACAAACACACAAATACAATATACTTACATGTACTGTACAATACTTTCTTTCTCTGGAGATGCATAAAGCTTCTTTGGGATGTAGTTTGCAGATCCTTCCTGATGTGGTTAGAGACTCATCTGAAACAATTGTTAGAAATGATGCCAATTACATTGCACAACCAGAATGCTTGTTTGTGAGCCATTCCAACCACTGGTGTATACACATGCATATCTTTCTTGCACTTGCAATAACACAAATAGAATGTTATCAAAAGCTTCAGCAGTTGTTATTAGAACTGCTATTCTCATAGGCCAAATTGTACTGGGCCATATATCCAACAGTAGCATTGCATGTGTATACCCACCACAACCCTTTGCCCCCATCAGTTGGTATGTGCTCACATACATGTGGTTTACCAGGGACACAGTGCTTTGAGTTATCACATTGCTTTGAGTTTTCACATTCATCTTTATCATATACTGACAGTGGGCTTCATCTACTACAAATGCTACTAGATTCTGCTGGTAAACTGGTGTCAATAGCATTGCCCATATAATAGCCTTCACCATAATGCATTAGCAGTGAGCTAGCTAGGGTGGGTGTCCCTCTAGCTGGCAGTCTAGACCTGTGGGAATTGGGGGGAGGAGGCTAGGGAAAAGGTTTCCACTTAGCTACCTGGCTTGCTATTGGCTCAGCTCATCAAAATCCAGCAGCCTTGTTAATCTTCAGCTGAACTAACATATTGTGCACATTTATTCACCATTTATGGCAGATGACGCAATGGCATACTTAAATGAATAAATTAGAAATTATTTTTTTGTCTTGATTTTAGTTAAAGAATGGTTAATTGAATAATGTTTCGAAGTACATATAGAAATAAATAGCAAGATGACCGCCTATGTATGGGCTATTTCTGGATATGTCATCGTTTTGAAACTATAATTTGATCTCGAAATATAAACGGAATTCGTGGAAAATTGAAACAGAATAAACCGCATCCGATGAGATATCACGCATTCTAGGTCGTATAAAACCAGTTCTCAGCGATGAAACCAGGAAACACTGGTACCTTTATGTGCAGCTATGTCTTAACTTACGGTCATCTTGTGAGGAATTACCGACGGCTTCGCGACAGAGGCCTTTTTCTACAACGTACGCACCAGGTGGACTTGATGAACTCGCGTTGCTAGGTACTTAAAATTCATGGGCCTTGTGCCGATTTTTGAAACAGTCGATTGTAGTGATCTAACTATACGCATGCGCATAGGTCGTAACTCGTGCGACCTATTATTTAACCATGTTATTGTAGCAAGCTATGCCGCACGGGTGTTTCGTGGGGCACATTTACTATATTTAGATGTTCAATTGCACATTTACGAATAAATGATTTTGCTAGCTCATTAACGCACTAACATAATCAAGGCCTGTTGCTGCTACGACGCAGTTTCACTACGCCTCTCTATTGATACTTCCATGCATAGTAATAGTCTAAGCACAAACCCAAATCTACTGCTCACATGTTTATCGCATTTCAACATACGGCGCAACGCTATAGCAATCACGTGGTCCTTAATTAGTTACGAGTTGCATCTTTTGGCGGGATATTTGTAAGGCTCGCGAACTTCCAGGTGAGTTGTGATGATAGAGTACAAAATCTAGGGGCATTGTAAAACAATCTAAGCTGGGTCACGTCTTGAGACGCGACATTTAAGACACATGAAATCGCGATTGAAATCTATCAGTGAATAATTATCAACATCTTCTTTTTTTAGACGCTTTGCGATGGAATTTCATTGCAATCAGCTTAAAACATTGCAGGGTGTGCGGTGGGAGGTTGGTGGTGACAAAGAAATCTAAAAGAACCATTTACAACTCTCAATCGTACAAAAAGAAGCTTAAACTAGCCCTTTTGGTATCGATGTAGGGTGTGTAACCTTTTAAAAAAATTAAAATCGATTATTTCGACTATGAAAAAAGTCTAATCGATTTTTCAGGTTTGTAGCAACTTGCAAATCGGTTATTAGAAACATACAATCGATTTTGGCGATTATCCATTATTAATTTGCCAGCGATTACCTAGGTTTTTGAGGTTTTTCCGATTTTGATATTGGCACGTAATTCATAGTTACTCAGTCCAGTTTTTTTGTGGATGCCATTCATTTTAGTTTATAGGGAAAATGTACATGTAGATGTTTAGCCGACATAATGTGAAATTAGTAACAAAATCGCTGTAGGTATACGTTGAGCGCGAGTCAATCGAAAATAACATCTCATTAATTCTACGACAATGAAATTTAAAAAGGCATTACACACTATTGTATGCCTCAACTGGCAAATAGTCATTGGCCTCTTGCCTTACAATAATGTCAACTTTTAAACCACACGTGACCGCCCCCCTTGCATTTTTCAAACAGCATGCCGCCGAATTAATAAGAATTTGAAAAAAGCGGCAAGAAGCCGAACCCAAAAGCCTGTGAAACAACATGGCAAACTTGGTGGAATTCAGCGAACGCCGCTTCAAGCATGCGACAAAGCCGCCAACCAGACAGAACAGTTAGCTGGTGCAGAGGACTACATAGCGCGCTTCGATTCGTTGAAGAAATTGTAGCCCTTATGAACTGTTTAGTGTTTATTTGCTTGTATCAACACTTATTTTACCGCATGTATGTAATACACACTGCAGAGAATGGAAAGGTCTAACGTGAGCTTGCGAACATCTACTATATACCGCCAAAAAGTTCTGATCGAGCTATTCATGCTTGTATGAAAACATGCACATGGACGGTGTTTTGAAAGGACAGTGTTGATTAATTTGCATTTGATTACGTCAACACTGATTTTAAACCGGCCATTATAATTAGTAAACTATTGCGGTCTATCTGGGATAAGCGAAGGGCGTATAAAAAGGTAATCGATTTCTGACAGATTTTCTGCATATGAAAGAAACGAATATCGATTAATCGCGCGACTAAGAAAAACAGAATTGGTTATTTCAACTAAAGGAAAGTCTGAAATCGGTAATCTGCTATTCAGCTAAATGCATAGTCGACCAAATAGGTAATCGCGAATAACCTACAAAACCTGAAAACACACCCTATTATTCGATGTGATCGTTGATTATATCGAGATCCGCCCACCAAGTTATGCAAACCTTGTAAGCTAAGTAGAGTGTTAAACGCTTCCAGTCAGAGAAAGCTAGTACCTTTTCAGAAGTTTGGTCTTGCCTTACAAGTGGAAATTAAGTCCATGCCTCAGACAAGTGTAATTATAACTGAATGTAATGGCATGATCACATTTAAGTGTGCCAGCATTTTCCGCAGGTTCAATATAGGATTGATTGAGGATTGATGAATATCATTTTAAAAAACTTCACTCGCGTCTGGAGGGACAACGGAGAAACGGATCGCTTATCTCTTGAGTCGCGATGGAACGAGAACTCAAAGATCTACAGTTCTACGTTTGTTCCATGTCATAAAACGGTGTGCTTTTAGAGAAACAAACGAATTCCTTTTTCTCGTGCCACGTCTTCTTCTTCTTCCTTAGGAAGGTATAACTCGAGCTACGAACGGTTTTGAATAACGGCAATAGCACCAAAATCTTCGGAATTCACCTGCACGTTATCTATTAAGGTCATATAAACACCTAGAAAGAGAAGTACCTCATGCGGTAGCAAGTGCTATATAGGAATTGGTATGAAGTTATTAAGTTTATTTGGTTTATTATTGTTCAATGAAGTTATTTGTTCAGCTTGCACTCCAACCTGCAGTGAAGTTAAATGCCTTCGCGTAATCAAAAGAAGAGATCTATATTAAGCAACGAGCGGAATTCCTTCAAAAGCAAGACGATATTTTATCACAAGAAAACAAGGCTAAAGCCCGAGCGCGCTACAAGGCCGATCCCGAAAAGAGAAGGCCTCTGTACGCGACAGCTACAAGGCCGATCCCGAAAAGAAGGCCTCTGTACGCGACAGCTACAACGCAGATATTGAATCTAAGCAATCTGCTAAAAGGCAGCGATATCAAGAGGACCTCGAGGAGAACCGTGCTGCTAAAAGGCAGCGATATCAAGAGGACGTCGAGGAGACCGCGCTGCTAAAAGGCAGAAATACGAGGACAATTCAGCTGCCGTTAAGGCATCTGAAAGGAATCGGTATTGGAATGACCCCGCTGTCCGATTGGCTAAACGTGCTGCCGCGGTATCGCAGGGGTCACCGAACTACCACTACCACCCAAAGGTATGTCATGGCATGTTGTATTGCACTAGCATTAAAAAGCTATAGGAAGATTGCATGCAACATGTGTACAGCACGCATGTAAGGGATCTGCCATTCACTTCACATGTAAAGCATGCATGGTGACCCAGCTGTTGTGTACAGTCCTTTGTGACCGTCTATTGAATATTGGGGTGTCATCCTTAATCTGATGCACAAAAAGGCTTCCTTATCTGATTTAAAAACCTTTTGACACAATGACAAACTTTTGACTACAATCAGCAGTAGCAGCAGCACTGCCCCCACCGCCACCAGCAGAAGCAGCAGAGCTGCCCCTGCCGCCACCACCAGCAGCAATAGCAGCACTACCCCCGCCGCCTCCAGCAGAAGCAGGAGCACCGCCGCTACCACCACCAGCCCCACCACCGGCACCAGCAGTATTGACAACAGTGCCCCCACCACCACTTCGCCTGCTGCTCCCCTGGCCGCTGCCACCACCACCTGCATGGCTCCCATGGCCAGAACCAGGCCGCCGCAGCCATAGAAGAGGCTGGGGGAGACATAGAGGACAAGGCCGAACAGTAAATAACATTAAGAACTCCTCTATACATATAATTTCTATTATTAAAATTTTAAACCCCTACGAAAATTAAAATCAATTTGTGACCACTTATAAAGATGCCAGAGGAAAAAACTAATGAAACAAGTAAATAAAAACATTCTCTAACGAGAAAGTTGTTGGTATATAGGATTGACCAATGGTGGTGTAAAAAGCATGGAAACAAGAGTGACAGAAATTTGACTTGAAAATTGAAATAGGCCTATATTTAGCACACTAACGTTATAACAGTACATGCCTGAGTGATGGGCTAAATATAGGCCTATGAACGTATTGAGGACGATATCATGTCTTTCGCGACACGTTTAGAAACACAATTGCATCGCAGATCGCTGAGTGTTGCATCTAAACTTAGAAAAATGAGGGGTGCAAAGAGGATCGATGTGCTATTTGGCTCCACAATCACTACAATTTATAAAGGTGAGTTGTTTCCTGCTGCCATGCTTGTTGAAGAACGAAGCGTAGCGAACGACTTATTGGCTGAAGCCGATGCTATGATATACGATTTGCAGAATCAGCTAATTTTCGTGAGGCAGGAACTGACTGAAGCACACGAAACGCTTGCTTCACAGTATTGTAACAATTAAAGGAGGTACATCAGCGGCGGATCCAGGATTTCTGGAAGGGGGGGTCTAATAACTATATTCACAAGCGGGGGTGGGTACTGGAGGGGGCGTGCCCCCTCCCGTACCAGCTAGGGGGAGCGCTGTAAGCTCCCCCAGTGGGGGCTGGGGCGAAGCCCCAGCCGCTTTTTCACTTTTGCGTTCATTTAGCATGAAAATAAGCATACTTTGAAAGTGTATTCAGTATTGATAGCTAGCAAGCTCAATATTCGAATTGATTAAATACACGTGGAAGCCTGCGTGAGTCAACGTGGTCGTGGATAAGGATAGCGAATAGAAAACTCTACGCAAAGCCATTGTGACCGTATTCTGGTCTAAACGACACACACGTTTTACCTTTAATAGTATTACATACCTACTTGATTTAGCTCTACCTGTTTCCTGAGGTAAACTATCTTCTTATGATCGCTTACTTCTTGCTCGCACCATTCCATCGCGCAGCAGTAATACCAATTAAACACGCTTGGAGGGCCGTGGCTTTAGACCCGCCCCCCCCACACACACACACATACTCACACACACTTTGGGTCGAATGCTAACTCGCTAATCAGTTCACTCGCGTTCACTAAACGCTTCGTTTTTCAACTCGTCAATCATGTAATTAATTATTCATAAGTTAATTTATTCATAACTTGTCGGGCCGAGGGGGGGGTCTTTAGACCCCTTAGACCCCCCCCTGGATCCGCCACTGTACATTAAGCAACATGCAGGCACGCTCGATGGAAAGTACAAGATGTAGTTAGTTGCACAAGTAGAGCGTTGGAATTCCTGCATGCGGGATTACTCTTGACTCACATGTCATACCACCACTGGAAAACCTCTAACTATGCCTCTGTTATCAGGAACCACTGATAACTCCGACAGCACCGAGGCAAATCTAAGGGTTTTGTATCCGCTAGATAGATTCGGAGTAAGCGACAAGTTTTACCAAGAACTTTCCATGCTTTTCTCAGAGCTTCCAAGGTCTAATGCTGTAAAAAAAAAAACGCGCACCGAACTTAATGATATCTTGGACCTCATCCGCATCGAGGAATATGAAGGTGCCTATCGGCCGTTTGAAAGTACTTTGTGCAAACACTTGTCAATATTGGTAATAGTAAACATTACAAACAATACATGCATGTAATAATTCATTCTTCTCAATGCAGATAGCAAAGAACCCAGCAGTATTTGCATCTGGTAAAAAAAATTAAAATCAGGATTTCTGGGGATGGTGCTAAGTTCTCAAGAACGTCTAATTTCATTCTGTTATCATATGCTATCCTGGAACCTTCCATTGGACAATACTTATCCGGACTAGGTAAAAAAGTGAATAGGCCTACTCATGCAGTTATGTTTACTATTTATAATACTGTCGGTGCATGCAGGCAACCATACTATTGCAGTAGTCAAAGGTATGGAGATTACTAAACAATCTCCGCAGCGTTTTCTGTGACCTTTGATGAAATTAACCATCTTCAGCAGACAGCTTTGTCAATGTCAATGGTGACCCTTACCCTATTGAACTCTTTCTGAGTTCAGACATGAAGGTTGGTGTTGTCTAGTTTAAGGAGGTACCCCATGTTCTTTCTATGTTCTAATAGTTAGTTTACGCTTTTGACACTGGGTCTAAATAGAGCAAATTCTATATAAGCTTGCCCATTTTGCACGATGCACCGTGATAACAGGTTTGAACATACTAAGCCTGTTACAGTGAAATGTGGTACATAATGCCTTTCTCTAGATGGGACATGTCAAAGGCAGAAGCGCACTTTACCAACACTGTTGTGCAGAACACTTGCTACTCTTAGGTGAGGAATATATATATATAATTTCCTACATGTCCTAACTGCAATCTTGCAGATGCGGCTTTGCTACCAATGGCAAAATGGCAGCACAGCACAAAGGCTCAATACATCGGCCACTCACTTCTATACCACTTCATCATGTGATACTTGATGAATTACATGTATTGTTAAGGATTTTTGATGTGATGCTACGGAACCTTATAATGATTGTGAAGTCAATGGATGATCGGCTTCGTCTTCACACTAACTTGCATCTACATCAACTGGTGGCATGCGTTAAAAGTTGCGGTGTTTCGTTCAATGTTTGGGAATCAGTGTCAAGTAGTGGCATTTTTGCGTGGACATCCTTAACGGGTGAAAGTGTGAAGAAAGTTTTAAAGTTACACATGCACACTATGTACAAACATTGCATCCCATCATCTTCTACTTACACTAGCTACTTCCGCCAAAAATGAAAGCTATCCCTCTGCCAAGTACATTGCTGGCAACTGTTGTTAAACTGTGGACGGTATATGCAAGGGGGAGGTGGGGGTGGGGGTGGATAGAATTAAATCAATATTGAGCAGGTTTCTATATTGAATGTTAAAACAGGATTTTGAAGAGTTGTACACTATGATATCCAGTGAGTCACCACCATTAAATGCTGCAGATGACATTCATCAAAAGGTGTGTTGTCAGGTACACCAAACAATGAGCACTGTCATACTGTGTATATATATATTATATAGAGCAAGAGATGGGTTGAACTATTCTTGAGCATCAAAGAGGATGGTCACCAACTCAAGCATGTAACTCCATACATTCATGCCATGGTGTATCATGTTCCAAACAGCATGGAAGTATGAAGCAGTTTTCTTGTCAAGGTAAATTGTACAGTAATAGTATGCAAACGTCAAATATTCTTTCAGGTGTGGAGAAGCATAATAATGACGCCAAGAGAAATTACTTCTCCAGCAACCAGTGGGATGCCCCAGCAGAAGACAGAGTACAGACTGGAAGAGCTGCGTGAGTATGCCAGAGAAAGGAGGTCTTACACTAAGCATAATTCTGCATACTGGCATGAAGGAGGGATTGAGGCCCATGCATCGGTCTGAAACTCAGGAAGCACACCTACATCAAATGAACATTGCCAAGACATCCTTAAAGCATGATTACAGTACTGCTGGAGGACAACTACATGTATAACATTACTGCAATGTTGTTTACAATGAGCTGCAATGTTTAGAATGAGCTCTGCATGATGTTGCCTGCAGGAGTTCATAATGTTTGCCTTCAAACATACACGGGCCTATGAACTTTAAATGAGTGTGATAAAATGGTGCGTTCCAACAGATAATCATGTAGTGGGCTTTACTTGTACCACATGCATGTATCCACCTCATCCTGGCTTAATTCAGCTGATCAATGTGAAAGCAGTTCAGGAATTGATTCTCTGGCTAGACCATGCTGTGAATAAGGTCTATAGGTTGTCTGCAATTATGATCTATATATTGTCTCTCTTGTTACTCCTGTACTATGGATGTTTTGAATGAGCTCTGCATGATGTTGCCTGCAGGAGGTCATAATGTTTGCCTTCAAACATCCATTGGCCTATGAATGTGATAAAAGGGTGCATTCCAACAGATAATCATGTACATGTAGCGGGCTTTACCACTGTACTTTTGCGCACCTAATATCCATGCACAAGAGTTATTTCAGGGTTTTAAGCCGTTCGTATGTGTGCATGATATGACGCTTTCCTAAATTTGTTTAGGATATTTTAAAAATCGTAAATGTACATCTCCTTGTAATCACACATGTTACACAACTTGTACATGGTTATAGCTATGGACTTCCTTTTTCAACGCATCATACTACACCTTTTCTGTATGGTAAAATGTATATTGTGGGATCTTGCTTTAACTTCGTGTTTTTATCCACGAATCCCACGATTATCAAAACCCACTATGCTTTTTGCTGATATGACCAGAGATAATTATCTCTGATATGACCATGCAAATTGCACCAGCACATTAAAAATGATTCAGATGGGTAAATAATCGTGAGCTACATGTATACAACAGAAATTTCTCCATGTGCTGTTTGATAGCTTCGAACGCTTTGGCTTAACTTACGCCAACGAAACGGCACTACTATTCTCATTCCCGCCTGATGTAGCGACACCTCGCGTTAAAATACTCAATCGGTTATCATGATTAGTTCCATTATTGTGTCGCGTGAGAATGCAAGAAATTACTTGGTATGGCCTGGGAACAAACAAAACGCTTAACTAAATTTGTGCATGCGTATGTAGGATATAGTTTGATAGTGTTTGGGCAACAACAAAAACATGTCAGGACCTGTTGTTATTATACACTAGTCTGGCACGCAGAATTTTTAATTTGCGCACTTGCGCTGCATCAATCCACATCAGCGTGGGCGTACCGTTTTTCTCGTTGCCGAAACGGTCGTAGTCTTACTATTTTAATGGCAATATTCAAAAGATGACGCACATAATGACATACGTTTATGAATATAATTAATTATGCTCGGTTGTAATTAGTTAATTTGTCTTGAATTTAATTAATGGATGCTTTATGTTCTTTATATGATACACGTATATTATTATCAGACCGATTTTTAGAGAATACTAAACCTGTTTGGAATTCAATTTGAGAAACATAATTTTAGTTAATTGATTTGAATTAATAATTTCTTGTCTTGAAACATGATAAAAGGTGGCAAAGTTATTGGTGAAATCAGAATTCTCAAATCTCTATCACAACCTTACATATTCACTCATGTCCTCCATTTCTGGCCATGAACATTTCCAGATTCAAGCTCAGCTTCCAAAATCTCAGTTGAGGCACAAATTTCCATCAGACGAACCTTGTCTTTGTGGAATGTGGTCTCTACATGCCTTTCATATCTGTCAAACTCTTACGTGCGACCGCGGTTGCAGGCTATAATATAGGTACAGTCCGATACGCTTGAGTATAGCCCACATAACACCTCTTTTTGCTGAATCGCCAGCATCACGTGCATTATATACGTTTGCGTTACGCAAATTCTTTACACGCTGCCGTATTCACCGAATAGAAGCTAGCCTCACATTCCTCAGCCTCACATTCCAGCGGTTAGATCAATAGTATGCCGATAACCGGCGCGCGCGGTATATAGCTAGATTAGCGCGATCGACAACATCCTTCAAAGAAGGACTGGGCGCTTTTTCCCTGCGATTTGGAGTGCCGTCTACCTGATTTACGCGACAATTACATGAGCTGACTAAACCTACGTACGCTTTGTCTATACAATGCTATAGGATGACGAAGTGGTGCAACCAACTAACTACAGTGATACACATGTATAAGGTAAGCACACCTGTGTACTGCTGGTATATAGCCTCACATGGCATGCATGTTGTTCATCACTACAGCCATGCCCTCACCTTACATATTAAAAATCACCACAAGATGACTGACTATCTTATGTCAGGAAGGGGTGTGGTCTAAACCAGTGGTATCCTGAAGTAGAGTAAGCACACCTGTGTACTGCTGGTGTATAGCCTCACATGGCCATGCATGTTGTCCATCACTACAGCCATGCCCTCACCTTACATATTAAAAATCACCACAAGATGGCTGCCTCTCTTACTCCAGGAAGGGGTATGGTCAAAACCAGTGGTACCCTGAAGTAGAGTAAGCACACATGTGTACTGCTGGTGTATAGCCTCACATGGCTATGCATGTTGTCCATCACTACAGCCATGCCCTCACCTTACATATAAAAAATCACCACAAGATGGCTGCCTCTCTTACTCCAGGAAGGGGTGTGGTCAAAACCAGTGGAACCCTGAAGTAGAGTAAGCACACATGTGTACTGCTGGTGTATAGCCTCACATGGCCATGCATGTTGTCCATCACTACTGCCATGCCCTCACCTAACATATTAAAAATCACCACAAGATGGCTGATTATCGTATGTCAGGACGGGGTGTGGTCAAAACCAGTGATACCCTGAAGTAGAGTAAGCACACCTGTGTATTTCTGGTGTATAGCCTCACGTGGCCATGCATGTTGTCCATCACTACAGCTATGCCCTCACCTTACGTATTAAAAATCACCACAAGATGGCTGCCTATCTTACTCCAGAAAGGGGGCCATGCATGTTGTCCATCACTACAGCCATGCCCACACCAAATCACCACAAGATGGCTGACTATCTTATGTCAGGAAGGGGTTTGGTCTAAACCAGTGGTACCCTGAAGTAGAGTAAGCAGACCTGTGTACTGCTGGTGTATAGCCTCACATGGCTATGCATGTTGTGTATCATTACATCCATCCGTTCGTTCTAGGTTATGATATCATTATTCCAGATTATAATGAACTCAGTGAATGCTTAATTTATTTATGTAATTATATTATTATTTATGAATACAACCATGTACATTTAATGAACTCAGTGAATTGTTGTTGTTACATGTACCTTGAACGATTTTAGAATTGTATTTTTGTATTTTTGTACGTCATAGTGTATAATGCTTATGCTTTGATGGTGATGACTGGGTGCTACATGACCACTAGATTTGTGATTTGTATTGTGGGTAGCTGGTGGGAGGGATTTAGCTCTCCTGGTGGTTTACCTTTGCTAGGACTGTGTGCCATTCTCTGTGGAAGTGTTTTTTTACAAACAGTTCATTGTTCTCTGGCTCGTTACTACCTTGTGCAGTGCAGTCATGGTATGTGCGTGCATGCATTGTGTTTGCAAAGCATTGTTATGTTTCACTCGTTGGGAATGAAGCCAAAGCGAAAGCATTTTTTTGATAAAGAACGTCTCGCTGCTGTTTTGAAGCAGAAAGGCAGCCCTCTGCCAACTGCCTCACGATCTGCCCCAGATATGGATACTGGTTTTTGGTTGCCCAAGCGCTATCCGGATTTAAACACCCCTCTTCAAAGTATACCAATGCAGTGTACAAATATTGGTTGCGTACTAGAGACCATATGGAAAGCATTGTGGGGGAAGCTTTGATTGATCATAAACCTACAGATGAGGCCACATTGGATCACAGCTCACTGCCAGCTGCGGTATATATGTAAATGTAATTTGCCTCAATATACATTATAATGGTGCCGTATTGTATTTACACGTATAGGCCATAACAACTGGAATTACGCTTGATGAAAAACCTAAATGGAATGAAATGGTAAGTAAACTGAAACTAAATGATGGTTATTATGAAGCCACTGTACTGTTCATGTCAAAAACCGTATGATTCAGAACGGTAGGGTATTTGTTTTTTTATCGGTATGATTATTTTTGATTAATTTGGTGATTAGGTTTATGATTGGATGTGACTATTGTGCTGAATGGTATCATGGAAGCTGCGTGGGTGTTACAGCAGAAGATGCAAAGAAAATTGATGCTTACAGATGCCCAAAATGTGTACCACAGTCAGTAGATACACCAATGTATGCAGATGGTAAGTGATAAGCACTGTTAGTACTTGGCATTTATAGAATTATGTGTATAAAAAAAGGTATATGAGACTCTCAGTTGCTAAAAGATGGAAGCATGGAGAATCCAGAGGTAGTTAAAATGTAGCATGCATGCATGTTTTGTGCAGTGCATTTTCCCCAACTTATTTATTTTGCAGCTACATTTACCTGCACTGATAGAGAAGAGTGCAATGTCCATTTTGCAAACACAGCCTGTGTTGATACAATCACAGGGTTGCAGCCACAGTCTGGATGTTTTGTAATGAGCAGATCTGTGTGGGATGTAAACTTTGCAGGAGAAAAAGTCTCCCCATCATGGGTACATGCTTGTGCTGCTGGGCTGTCAAATGTTAATCAGTTCTGTTCCTTTGCCTTTAAGAGGCACTGGAAGAAAAAAAACATTTCTCGTAAATCTTCAACATTTATTTTCAAGGCTTTGGCCTACTGCACATTTTCAAGCTGCAATGTATTAGCAATGCTTTCAGTAAAATCCTGTGATGTTTCTGGTGATGTAGTGACAGTACATGTTGAATGTTTGGGAACAATATGCCACCCAATTTGTGAAAAACATGCTCGTCGTTTTAGTCATTGTATTAGACAAGACCTCTACAAACATTTCCAAGATACTCATGTTGCTCCATCAAAGGAATATATAAACAGATTACTTAACATTACAGATGAACAGTTTACAGCTGAGAACAGAAATGGTGTAGGGGCCACTACTTCTGTTTTGAAGAAAATATCGTCTGAATCAAGATTAGTTCAACAAGAGCATAGTGACCTAATCACATCATTGTCAATCCTGAGGAAGAAACTAATAGAACATGAATCCAAGGCACACGCATTAAACAAAAAAAATACCCCCATTCAAGGATTCATACAGTGCATCCAAGCTCACCCATTCTCAGTCATCTGCTTTAATGATACCGGTGTTAGACTGTACCACCAAATGGCTAAATACAGTCCAATATTTTGTGATGCGACTGGCACGATTGTGTCAGTGCCAAGCATAGATGGTGCTAAAACAACAGTGTACTATTATGCTATTGTTATTAAACATCCTGTCGAAGGGAAAGCTCCCATACCAGTTGCAGAACTAATCACTAGTGACCATACAGTTCTTTCACTGTGCTACTTTTCGTCGTGCAGAAGGACTCATATCTGGATTTAGTTCAATCACTTATCCATTGCAGTTCATAATAGACCGCAGCATGGTTTTACTACTTAGCATACTCCATGTGTACAATTCAGAATCATTAAAGAATTACCTTGAACGCACATTCAGAATAGTAACAGGATCTGGGACAGTTAAGGATTTCAGAAAGGTGTCACCACATGCATGCACCAGTCATGTAATGCACTCAGCTAGCAAGAACTGCAAAAAGTGGTAAAGTTCAATATCAAATATTTAAAAGTACATTGATGATAAATTAGCTCAAAAGCAACATCAATTATTTTATTACATTTAAAATAAGTGGTACTAGATGAATTTTGTTTTATTATCTGTGAAATGCAGCACATGACAATGAGAATGAGAAGGAGCTTTTTCACACCATGCTTAAGAATGTATGAATTAGAACATATCTAGAGCACATATCAGAGCACTGTTTCTTGATCATATGTATGTATCATTAATTGCTATATTAATTACGTGTGATATGCATGAAGTTATTAATGCCTCCACTTAGGTTTGAAAAAGAACAATACCAATTTTCGATGTTTTGCTTTTCTACCCTTGTAAACAGTTTAACACTTAAAGAGCTAGTTAGAAGGGTTGGACTGCTGAAAATACTATATTGCTCAGAAATGGAATGCCCAGAATTGAAAATGGCATATAATTCAATTGTGGATGATATAAACTCCCTGAAAACTAATCATATACAAGTTGAACTAGAGGAGAATGAATCTAGTGATCATGTAAACGAGGAAAATAGTTCCTCTGAAGACAAATTGTGCTCCAGTCAATCCATTTACAGAATACTTCAAGCGCAAATTTGTCAGTGTTGATATTCCTTCTCCGGCTAATGGAGAGATTAAAAATTCTTATCTAAAACCTCAGTATTTTGAAGAGATTTTAAACACATGGTTGCCCATGGCACCTTTTTGGAGTAGCTTACTGCTTGGTAAGTACTATGCAATCTAACTGTATACATCGTTGTGCATCAATGTATTGTTTTCTATAGGTGATCTTTCTCGCCACAAGATGGACAAACCTTTGAATCTCTCCATTCTGGTAATGGCATATGACACGTGTACATGTAATTCATCTCATGTGCTATAGCACTGCATTAAGTATAATTTAAGTATGCTTCATTAGATGTTATTCTAAGCACTGCACTGAATTATTGATGTCTACTAATTCCTACTTTTAAGCACCAGCTGACGAAGACATCAGGAACCATTGAAGCTTGGAACTTCATTCTTAAAAACATTGATCACCCACAAAAACATATTCAACCTGATGTTTTTATAAAACAGCACTCTGATATCATCATTGGACGACAAAGACAATTTTTCGATGACTTACAGGAGCCATTTCGAAATAAAATTAAGGTTTCTGCACTGATTTATTTGGATGTACATAGTATTGACTTTGGCATATCTTTTATAATGTAGCAATCACTTAAAAGAAAAGCATCCCGTCCTCTGAAGGAAAAGTGGGCAAAACGTAGTTCCAGTATGCAGAAAACATCGAAGTTTGGTTACTTTTAGAAAACGTTGGAACCACTGGAACACAAGATACAAAGGCAATTTCATTGAATCGTTTGGTGCAGATTTTTACATTAATGTCATATATTCCAGTTCTGAAAATGTTGCTGTCTCTGATAGTGCTGCTAACCTATCTCGGTATCAGTGACACATATACTGATTGACATATTGCATTGATTATAGATGTCTTAATAGTTTTCCTGCAATACCAGCTGCATATATAGACCAAGAGAAAATCACAACAGAGTAAGTTTCTAGGACACAATCGTTCCATTTCGGCTTTGGTATATATGAATACTGCACTTCAATGTGTAGTACAATGTATGTTTTTTTCAGGCCTAATCCATCAGACAAATGTGTACCAAATGAAATGGTGAGTTCACATACTGTTTATTTCATACTGTACTCCCAAAGAGATCGGGTGCACTGTTGCATGTGCCCAAAATTTTGAACAAAGGCATAAAGGGCACGTCCAACCTCTGCTGGCTTAATTCAGTTTTGCAGGCCATCTTGAGTACTCCACTTCTACCACGTTAAAAAGTGCAGTGCTGTGGTGTTTTAACCGTAATGCATTTACATTTGATCTTCTTACAGCTGCCACATGTGCTAAGCGTCATACATCCATTCAGAAGTGTTTCATTGATATTATGGACCAACTGCAACAAGGTTCTTCATGTGATCCTTGTGACTCCTCTCGACTTGCTGTAAGACTTAAAATGAACAAATAACACATTAATAAATAGTAAACTATGAATGACAGAAGTTGCTCTGTAAAGAAGCTGAATCTCTGCCAGATGGATTTCAAAATGACTGTGTAGATGGCATATCTGCTTTGATAGGCAAACTGTTTTGTAATGTATAAGTAAGTCTTTGTTGTACATACATGTACAGTCGCATTGAAGTTTTCTTCAGGAGATAGAAAAATGTTCTGAAATTTTCACAACTTTGGTGCACAGAGCAGCAGAATGCTGCTTAGAGGTGATAATAAGTTCAAGTTTGTGCATTTTACCATATTGTTACACTTTTTTTGTAAAAGAATGCAAATGAAACGGAATCATGGACATTATTTACATGTGGAGTAAGGGAGAGTTGTGAAGAAAGAAGCATATATCATCTGCTGATGAGCTTCCTTGATGCAAAACAACACCATATCACATGCAGTTGTCTAAAGTGTAAGCAGGTGTTTTAATGTCACCACACATACAATATAGAGCAGTGTCATTTGCTGTTTCTGCAGGGTGTGTCTGAATCGACTGATTGTGCAAAAAACTGAAGTTCAGACACCCTCGATTCTGATTATACACTGTGACAGGGTGTCAGATGATGGCCTCGCACGAAAAATTAAGAGCAGAATTACAATTCCAAGGTTTATTATTATTTGTATCCTAACACGATTTTAATTAAGTGTAAAATTACAGTTCTTTCTCACTATCACATAAGAGTCTGCAAGGAAACACTGAATACCAACTTAGCGCAGTCGTGGTATGCACACATGTGTACGCTCCCACTAACTGCATGCGCATGTATATTTAGGTACATCATGGCGATGACTCCTATCAAGGCCACTGTAATACGTTTGTACTTGTTTGAATGTTATGTTTTATACAATCGTGTTGCAGATACCTGTTATGTACAGAGCCATAAGAAGTGGATTCATTACAATGATGCAAAGGTATCCGAAGTTTTATCAAAGCAAATTCACATCATCCAATGAAATAAAGGTAGAAATTTTGTTTCGTATTTAAAATGACACGCATAATCCATGCAATAATGTAGGAAAATGTTTGTCTTGCTGTATATACATCATCAATGAAGATTGTAAGT
Source organism: Ephydatia muelleri (assembly GCA_013339895.1). Classification (NCBI taxonomy): domain Eukaryota; kingdom Metazoa; phylum Porifera; class Demospongiae; order Spongillida; family Spongillidae; genus Ephydatia; species Ephydatia muelleri. The sequence continues at coordinate 1,435,185 of JABACO010000002.1, read as the reverse complement.
GTAATGTATACGTATATTAATACATTCATACTGCTGCACAATTTCATTAGCCACTTCTGAAGAATGCCACATCAATTGAAGAATTCATGTCTCCCTGTCACAAATTTGTAAACATAATAGATATGTTTATACTTGAAAATCAAAACTATGTTTAATGCAGAAATAAAAAGGCTTGCCACTGCATGAACAGACAAAGGTAAATAAGTGCCAACTGGTTATTGTGGTACTGATACAATTTCTATGCTTATATCGTAGGTCAGCCAGAGCATTCCTGAGCCACATTCAAGATTTCAGTTGGACAGAAGTGATTTAAGCCTTCTAGTTTCTGATTCATGGATTAATTCAAGAGTACGAAATATAGATATGTACTAATCCTTAATTCTATTTTTTTTCCAGATCACTGCAGCATATATGGAGCTTTTGAAAACTTCCACAGTAACAGTAATTCCGTCCGTAGTTGTGCCGGTTATTTGTATGATCTTTTATTGATGACATTTAGGATGTACAAAAGGTGATCTCTTTTGATCCTACTTTTCTTCCAACTTTTATCAGTAGAGGATATCAGAGCATCAAACACTACACCAAGGTACCATTGTATAAACTGAATCAGTGATACGATTATATAATGTAATGCAATTTATTTAAAGGGATGCAATATTTTTGAGCATGATCTCATGCTTTTTCCAGTACACAAGCCACAACATTGGAGTTTAGTGGTGAGTTGTCGCACAATGAGTCATTTCAAATGTTATTATTATAATATACAGGTTGTTTATCCGAAATTAAAATTCATACTCTGCATTGACTCTTTGCACTTCTCCAATGTAGATGAAGTGAACTGGATATGGTTATATATTATAATATTATGTACTTGTATGTTGTGCATGGGTACACCATTAACACATATCTTCTAGGATGTATCTGTGTAGCGAAAGCTACAATCAATCAAGTCAACAAAATTCATCTTGTGAATGGAAATATCATGACTCAGTAAATGTGTACATACAATTTAACACTACTCCTAAAATTGGTTACTGCCTTTGCTAGAAGGATGCCCCAACTCAGAAGAATACAAATAATTGTGGAGCATTTGTGTGTTTTTGTAAGTGCATATATATAAATCACTTTTGGTTTAAACATGCATATACCACCTAGGCAGCCCGGCAACTGGTGGAGGGGTTACCTTGTCTTCATACACAGGTAAAGTTTCATGCTATGATAACAGTATCAGATATGTAATTCTGTATCAAAGGAATCAGTAGGTTACAAATGGTGTATGAACTGTCTAAAGGTAGTCTATATCCTTTGCAAGGTGGTGCAGATGAGAAGGTATGTGCTGCCATGTTTCACTTAATATTGTGATATGGTAATGTATCAGTCCTGCAACAGTACGGACAGCTGCCAAAATGTAGATGGATGCACATCTGATGTCAGAAAACATTCTGCATGTAGTAATGAGTCCGAGAACAATGATCACAGTGATAGTGATATCAGTAGCAGTAGTAGTAGATCTGAAACCAGCAGCCCAGCCAATGATGTACAGAACCAGACTGAATCGCAATTTCTAATTCCAGATTATAAGAATCAACCAGATCCAGATGACATATGTGGCCTACAATGGGGGAAAGATCATTACATTCGACATTTTCCTTCTCTTAGTAGAAGCTTGTACACGTGAGTTAAGGCATGATCAATTTATATTTTAAGTTTCAACATTGGTCAAACAATTGATTTTAGAGATAATCAGTGTCCTTTATCAAGAGAATTTATAAGAAGAGAAGTGAAAGCTATGGAAGTAATAAGCATTTCATGATTTGGTAGTTTAGGTCATATCCTGTGAATGCATTTCAGCCCATGATAAGGAACATTTTAGAAGGAAAGCAGTTAACTGAATATCACCAGAAACTCAAAATTGTGGAAAAAATTACTAAGACGGATTGTGGCTGGCCTTCACTGCTATGATATGGTACCTCAACCCATTTTTATATCTATAGGCGTTTAAACATTATATCCATACTACAGGTTTTAGAGATATTCGTTACCTACAAGAGCTGGAAAGTGATGTTAAATCAACAGCCACCACACGTATAAATAAATTTATCGTTTGGCCTGAGGTAAATAAATTCTGGTTGTTCTACATGTATTTCCCCTAAATAACCACACCATCATGCAGATTATCACTACTCTCATGATGAAGAAATACGCAGTGGATCATCAGCAAGCTGTAGAATGTTTTTTTGAACACAAGTTACCCCATTAACTGTATAATATATACCATCTGTGCTGCTGTCCTATATCACAAGAACTACTCCATTTTCACTACGCAAATCCAAACGTTTTGTAGTCACATTTTGTGTATATTTACCCACTTCACCAAACAACTATACAATTGCATTACAGTTCCAAGAAACAACAATTCAATCACTTAATAGTTACCATCCATGCCATCTAAAACAGCCATTATAGCTACACGGTAAACAACATACCGTTGGTAATATGACTAGTCGGTAGATCAGTTCAGACATGCACTATCTCATGGCTTCACAAATATAGGAGCATTACAGTCCAGTTACAGACGATATGCATGGCCATGTGAGGCTACACCAGCATTACACAGGTGTGCTTACTCTACTTCAGGCTACCACTGGTTTTGACCACACCCCTTCCTGACATAAGATAGTCAGCCATCTTGTGCTGATTTTTAATATGTAAAGTGAGGGCATGGCTGTAGTGATGGACAACATGCATAGCCATGTGAGGCTATACACCAGCAGTAAACAAGTGTTCTTACTCTACTTTGGGGTACCACTGGTTTTGACCACACCCCATCCTGACATAAGATTGTCCACCATCTTGTGGTGATTTATAATATGTAAGGTGAGGGCATGGCTGTAGTGATGAACAACATGCATGGCCATGTGAGGCTATACACCAGCAGTACACAGGTGTACTTACTCTACTTCAGGGTTCCACTGGTTTTGACCACACCTCTTCCTGACATAAGATAGTCAGCCATCTTGTGCTAATTGTTAATATGTAAGGTGAGGGAATGGCTGTAGTGATGGACAACATGCATGGCCATGTGAGGCTATACACCAGCAATACACAGGTGTGCTTACTCTACATCAGGGTACCACTGGTTTTGACCACACCCCATCCTGACATAAGATTGTCCGCCATCTTGTGGTGATTTATAATATGTAACGTGAGGGCATGGCTGTAGTGATGGACAACATGCATGGCCATGTGAGGCTATACACCAGCAGTACACAGGTGTGCTTACTCTACTTCAGGGTACCACTGGTTTAGAACAACCCCTTCCTGGAGTAAGAGAGGCAGCCATCTTGTGGAATATGTTAGGTGAGGGCATGGCTGTAGTGATGGACAGCATGCATAGCCATGTGAGGCTATACACCAGAAATACACAGGTGTGCTTACTCTACTTCAGGGTACCACTGGTTTTGACCACACCCCTTTCTGACATAAGATAGTCAGCCATCTTGTGCTGATCTTTAATATGTAAGGTGAGGGCATAGCTGTAGTGATGGACAACATGCATGGCCATGTGAGGCTATACACCAGCAGTACACAGGTGTGCTTACTCTACTTCAGGTACCACTGGTTTTAACCACACTCCTTCCTGGAGTGAGATAGTCAAGCATCTTGTGGTGATTTTGCATATGTAAGTAATGACGGTTGAAAATGACTGATATACAATTTGCAGTTCGGAGGTACATGTATACATCAGCATAAACGTTCGATGGATCGCTATGTCAAGATGTCCCTGTTTATTGTTATAGTTAGTGTTCTGCCAAAAGAATATCAATTATATTCATAACTGGATTATGGCCGGTCATTATCAAAACAACAATCTAACCCCTGGAATGTGAGGCTGAGGAATGTGAGGCTAGCTTCTATTCGGTGCCGTATTCAGTAAGATCATAGCCTCCGTATCTTAACGATCGCCTGCGATACGCCGTTTCGAACGGATCCGTGACGCAAGCGATAAGTAACGCTTGCGTAACGCGCACGCAGGCGGTACTTATTGGTCGTGTAGTGTAGTACCATAGATTATATAAACTACGCACCCGTACTCCCGTAGTCTATGTAATCTATGGTACTACGAAGCCGCCCCGTCATATGTTTTTCACAGAACTCACGTGAGAGCGTATAGTCCTGGAATCTGACCAAAAATGGCAAACCTTTTATGGGCGACCTTCCTCATAGTTTTGCTGCAGAGAGGACGCAGCCAGAGCTGCGGAGCGGGCTCGACAGCCTGCAAGTGCACTGGGACGGACCCCAAGACGTCAAAATCAGTCACATTTGACATCAGCACACTCTTTCCCTCATACCCGTGAGTTGTAGTTTGTTTTTTTGTCTCTAAAGGCTTCTGAGTAGCTACCTCACTGTCCGCCTTTGCATATCTGTATATGCATGCATGTACACTGTGCATGGCAAGGGCTTTTTCCATCGCTATCATCGGATTGTCCAACCACCTGTCTGTATTTCTGTCTGCAAAATTTACTATGCTCAGAGATCAACATACCGCTCTGTTTCACCCGACGTGGAGAGGAACAGAAATTGCAGTCTCTAAACCAATACCATAGTGAGGTCCTTCAGGATTTGGATGCCTTTCATACCTGCATCTTGTGGTCTAGTTCCGCGCGCGCACACCCCCCCCCCCATTACTCGTGTTTGTTTACTGTACAATGCTCTTTGAGCTTCCTGTCATGGAGCAAAGCTAAGCATGACGAGAGTGAAGTGTGCGACCCTATGAATAGGTGCCAGGGTGCAGAATGCAAGGAGGGCAGATTGATGAAAAGGGGGTCCAACTCTGAAAGGATGACCTGTGACTAGGAGCAGCAGGGTATAAAAGGAGAGCTAGAGAGAGAGGAAGGGGGTGGCTAGGCAGTATTGGGTTTTGTCTTGCGTAGATCAAATGCAATGTGTGTGCATTGGTCTTAAAGATAAAGAGTGACAGTTAAATTGTGTCGTTGGTGTGCGCGAGCTACGCGGTGGCGAAGCGGGTCCATAACAGTTTGGTGGCAGCGGTGGGATCTGTTCGTCTGACAGTTGTTGGATCAACTGCGCATAGAGCTGTATGACCACCAGGTCAGGACGTACATACAAAGCGATGGCGGAGATTAACTGGGAAGCAATGCTACAGGGTTTGGCGGAAGACCGAAGGAAGCGCGATGAAGAGATCGAAAATGAAAGAGCGCGGAGAGAAGCCGAGGTTGTTGACGAGCGGCGGCGGAGAGAAGAGGAGCACGTCGCGAGAGAAGCTGAAATGGCGAGAAGGTTAGAAGAGGAGCACGTCGCGAGAGAAGCTGAAATGGCGAGAAGGTTAGAAGAGGAACGTCGAAGTCGCGGAGAGGAGAGAGAGGCTATGAGAAACCAAATGGATCAGCTAGCGAAGATGGTGGAGAGGTCTGTCGTCGCGGCAGGAGCAAAGAGTCCTGCGGAGTTGGGAATCAAGTTGGTCGCCCTGAGAGATAGCGACGACATTGAAGCGTACCTAGTTACGTTTGAGCGAATAATGGCAGCACACAAGATCGAGCGAAGTCGATGGCCGCATTATTTGGCTCCACAGCTGAGCGGAAGGGCGCAGTTAGCGTTTGTGGCACTACCGATTACAGATTCGGCAAACTACGATGCGATCAAAGCCGCGATCCTGATGCGCTATGATTTAAACGAGGAGGCTTACCGGAATTGTTTTCGGACAGCAGTTCGGAAGGTGGGGGAGACCCACCGGGAGTTCAGCGTACGGTTGATGGATCTACTGTCGAAGTGGCTGCGTGAGTACAAGACTGTGGACGACATTCAGCAAGAGTTCGGCATGGAGCAACTTCTGAATTGTCTCACACCAGAGAAGCGGCTGTGGTTGTTGGAACGGAAACCAAAGGGGTGTGTGAAGGCAGGCGAGATGCTGGATACGTACGAACAGGCTCGACGCAAGGAAGGCGGACCGGTGAAGCAGAGGCAGGGTGTCAAAGAAAGTGAGACCTTGCAGGAGAGTGAGAAAGTCCCGAGAGATACACCTGTACTAAGGAGGCCAGAGCAGAGAAGCTCAGGTAGAGGTCCGAGGTGTTTTTCATGCCATCAGTTGGGGCATATCTCGAGTAAGTGTCCCAGTCGAGGGAGTTACTATGGAGGACGTTTCGGGAATTGTCGGAAGTTCAAAAAGACAGATGGAGATACCTTGGTTCCTGTGAGGAGCGGAAAGGTAGAGGGTACAGATGTCTCGGATATCGTGTTGGACACAGGAGCGGGGAGAACGCTGGTGCGGTCGTGTCTGGTACCCAGGAAGAGACTGTTGGGAAGGAACGTGATGGTGGAGTGCGTACACGGGGATAGAGTATCCTATCCGTTAGCCCGAGTCGAGGTCATTGTGGACGAGAAGCACTACTGGTTGGAGGCAGCAGCTGTGAAAAAGCTTCCAATGTCAGTGTTGTTGGGAAGAGATGTACCGGAGCTGGTGAAGATCGGTCCGACGGTTGAAGTTCCCAAGAAGAGTTGGGTGATGGCAGCGACTACGCGGGCTCAGGCAAAGAAGCGGATGGAGGAGGATGCCCGTACCGTACAAAAAGAGAAGCAGAGTGGGGCAAAGGCCACGCCTGTGATGGAACAGGTGGTTAGCGACGTTGCAATGGATAGCTTAAAGAATAGTTTGGACAACGCGGCAGTGCTACACAGAGCAGAAGGCGTGAAGGCACCAGAGAAGCCGGAGCAGCTCGATGGAGAGGCGGAGAAGTTGTTCAATGTGGAAAAGATCCAGAGATTGCAGCGGGAAGACCCTACTTTGCAGCCGTTGTGGAAGGCGGCGAAAGGAGAGCGCACGAAGGTGAACGTGTGGTTTTATGAAGAGAACGGGATGCTATATCGTCATTGGCAGCCACTTTCGGATGGAGAAGGCCTGGCGATTGAGCAGTTGGTGCTACCGGTTGCAGTTCGGAGAACGGTTATGACGGTGGCTCATGAAATCCCGTTGGCTGGTCATATGGGGAAGAAACGGACGGTGCAGCGAGTGCTACAGCGGTTCTACTGGCCGTCAGTATACCGTGATGTGGCAGAGTGGTGCAAGTGCTGTGCGATATGCCAGAAGTGTTCGAAGGGCAGGAAGGGATATGCTCCCCTTATGCCCCTACCGATCATAGAAGAGCCGTTTGGGAGGATCGCGATGGACATTGTAGGACCTCTTCCGAGGAGCAGGTCAGGAAACAAGTATGTCCTAGTAGTCTGTGACTATGCGACGAGGTACCCAGAGGCTGTGGCATTGAAGTCCATAGATGCGGAACATGTGGCGGAGGAACTGATCCCGTTGTTCGCCAGAGTTGGGGTCCCGAGGGAGATTCTGACGGACCAAGGGTCGAATTTCACATCCAGACTGCTGGAGGAGCTGTATCGACTCCTACATGTGAGGCCAATTAGGACCAGCCCTTATCATCCTCAAACGGACGGGTTGGTCGAGCGGTTCAATGGAACGCTGAAGGCCATGTTGAGAAAAGTTGCGACCGCCGAGGGTCAAGATTGGGACAAGTGGCTACCGTATGTGCTGTTCGCGTATCGAGAGGTACCGCAAGCATCCACAGGATTTTCACCTTTTGAGCTGGTGTATGGGAGGCAAGTGAGAGGACCGCTCGATATCCTGAAAGAGACGTGGGAAGCACCTAGCCAAGGAAGTGACGAGAGCATAGTGTCGTATGTACTGAGCGTGCAGGAGAGGTTGGCCAAAATGACGGAATTGGTGAAGAAGAACCTGGCGCAGGCTCAAGTCGAGCAGAAGCAGTGGTACGACCAAAATGCAAGAGAACGCGTGTTCAAAGATGGAGACCAGGTGCTGGTATTACTACCAACAAGTACGAGCAAATTGATGGCGAGTTGGCAAGGTCCGTACGGTATAACCAAAAGGGTTACTCCAGTTACCTACGAGGTCAACATGCACGACAAGAGAAAGAAAAAGAGAATATTCCACGTGAACATGCTGAAAGAGTGGAATATGCCAACAACGGTATGCCTGTGGACGGAAGAAGTAAACGAGGAAGGCGAAGAGGAGATTCCGTTGTGGGAGAGGAACAAGGAGAATGGAGAGATGAAAGTAGGAAAGATGGTTGGAACCGAACAACTGAGGCAGCTTCATGATTTGCACAAAGATTTCGCGGATGTGATCAGGAACACACCAGGGAGGACGAATCTTGCGGTGCATTCGATTGAAACTAACGGTCCACCAACAAGGTTACCGCCCTATCGATTGCCATATTGCTATCGGGATTCGGTGAAGGAGGAGTTGGAAGAGATGCTGAAGCATGGAGTAATTGAGCGTTCCAACAGTCCTTGGGCATCGCCCATGGTCCTTGTCAAGAAAAAGGATGGATCCCTGCGAGTCTGTGTCGATTTCCGTCGGTTGAACGGAGTGACGCGACAGGATGCGTACCCTATGCCGCGGATCGACGAGCTGATTGACAGGCTTGGACGGGCGAAGGTGATCACAACATTGGATTTGTCAAAAGGTTATTGGCAAGTGCCAGTTGCAGCTGAGGACCGAGCAAAGACTGCATTTTCTTCTCCATATGGACTCTTCCAGTTTACAGTAATGCCGTTCGGATTGCAAGGAGCCCCAGCGACGTTCCAGAGAATGATGGACGAATTGTTGAGAGGAACAGAGGGCTACTCAGCAGCTTACCTGGATGATATTGTGATTTACAGTGATAATTGGAAGGATCACATGAAGCATTTGAAGGAGGTGTTCCGGAGATTGAGAAAAGCTGCTCTAACGGTGAAGTTGGATAAGTGCCAGTTCGGGATGGACCAATGCATATATCTTGGACATATGGTGGGAAATGGAACTGTGAGACCAGAAAATTCCAAACTGGAGGCACTCAAGGAGTTTCCAATTCCAAGGACAAAGACGGCGGTGAGGGGATTTCTAGGATTGGCGGGCTATTACAGGAGATTTATCCCGAATTTTGCGGAGACTGCAGCACCTTTGACGGATCTGACGAGGAAAACAGCCACAAAAGAGGTCCAGTGGAATAGTGAGTGTGGAAGGGCGTTTGAGAAATTGAAATCATTGCTGTGCGGGGAACCGGTGTTGAAGTGCCCAGATTTCGAGAAACCGTTTGTGTTGCAAACCGATGCATCAGATCGAGGAGTGGGCGCGGTCCTAAGTCAATTGTATGAGGGGGAAGATCATCCTGTGGCGTATTTCAGCCGGAAGCTGTTGCCCAGAGAAGAGAAGTACTCGGTGGTGGAAAAGGAGTGTTTGGCGATAAAGTTGGCGGTGCAGATTTTCAGAGTGTACCTTCTAGGAAGATCATTTACTATCCAGACGGATCATAGGTCACTGGAGTGGCTTGATCGCCTAAAAGATGCTAATAATAGGCTGATGCGATGGAGTCTTGCGCTGCAGCCATTCCAGTTCTCCGTGCAATATCGCACAGGAAAGGCTAACGCCAATGCGGATGCCTTGTCCAGAATGTTTAGTGATGGAGCGACAGGTGTGTCGCTGGAGAAGGGTGGTGGAGTGTCATGGAGCAAAGCTAAGCATGACGAGAGTGAAGTGTGCGACCCTATGAATAGGTGCCAGGGTGCAGAATGCAAGGAGGGCAGATTGATGAAAAGGGGGTCCAACTCTGAAAGGATGACCTGTGACTAGGAGCAGCAGGGTATAAAAGGAGAGCTAGAGAGAGAGGAAGGGGGTGGCTAGGCAGTATTGGGTTTTGTCTTGCGTAGATCAAATGCAATGTGTGTGCATTGGTCTTAAAGATAAAGAGTGACAGTTAAATTGTGTCGTTGGTGTGCGCGAGCTACGCGGTGGCGAAGCGGGTCCATAACACTTCCCTTGAAGTGCCTGTTCAGTTGTGATTGAATGAGGCTGACCTAATGCCTCTCTGCTATCTCCTCCTCCCAACACTCCTCCTCCTCCCTCCCCCCTCCTCCTCCCTCCCCCCTCCTCCTCCCTCCCTCCTTTTCCCTCCCTCCTCCTCCCTCCCTCCTCCTCCCTCCCTCCTCCCTCCTTCCTCCCTCCCTCCTCCTCCCTCCCTTTTCCTCCTCCTCCTCCACCTCCTCCTCCTCCTCCTACAATCACTTGCTATGTACTTTATAGTGTGGGCATGGCATACTGAGGTTTAAATAATAGTTAGATACTGGAACCGACGTGATTTAGAATACCCGAGGGCCCTGGGCTGTAGCGTCCCGAGCGTAGCTAAGGGCCCGAGGGTATTCTAAATCACGAAGGTGACAGTATCTAACTGATTTAGACTACAGAACGCGCATGTTTACGTTTAAAGTAACCAATGCCGTTACAATTATCATTGCGCAAGCGCGGTTTTTTTTGTTGTGAAGTAACTGGCGGGTATTCTAAGTGCGCAAGAGGGCGGGTATTCTAAGTGCCAGAGGGCGGGTATTCTAAGTGCCAGAGGGCGGGTATTCTACCGTCGCCCGCTGGCATTTAGAGGACACGATTAGGCTAACGAGGTCTCTACAATAAGGTACCTGTTATCAGAGATCATGATCTCTGCTGTTATCGACCAATCAGATTGCGAGATTCCATTATGCTATAGTCTAAAGTTGAGACAGAGCTTAAGGGCTGGGCTGTGACCAACAACTGAATGCGCAATATAATCATGTTTGTTATGAAATGACACTAGTTTGATGGATGCATTGCGTTGAAACCACACACCCATCGCGCCAACAGATTACCATAATTTCATCCCCACCACTACACTTGATAACTTGCTAGTCGCCACCATCACCACCACCACCAATTGCTAAGCCTCCGAGGGGTCTAGATTCATTGGTATTGCAATGGCAGGGAGGGGGGGGGGGGGGGGGGGGGGGGGGGGGGAGGAAGGAGAGGGGATGGGATGCTAGCAGCTATTAATGGGAGCAACAGATTGCTAGCCATCATCGTACAATCGGATTGGTAGTTTCCAGAATATCTGGATAGCAAGTAAGCCTCTGTACAGATGGCAGTGATCTCTGTGAGGTTTATCTGGCACTCGTGGAATGATTCATGTCTGTTTCAGCTTATCTTTTGAAATTTAATTTTATTTCTTACGAGAAAAAAAAAGCAGTAACCATAACAACTCCAAAACACAAGAACAATAAACACACACACACACACACATACACATAGCAGTCTTGCTCTATTTGAACTGCATTCAGAGGATAAATATTATAGACCCACTGAACTAGTCAATTCATTTGGCATGGCGTGTGTGTGTGTGTGCCAGTTTTGCAGAAACATGTGACTCTTGTCAAATATCATAGTGAGGGATATAGTGAGGGAGATTGTGAGGGAGATAGGGAGGGAGATAGTGAGGGAGATAGTGAGGGAGATAGTGAGGGAGATAGTGAGGGAGATAGTGAGGGAGATAGTGAGGGAGATAGTGAGAGAGATAGTGAGGGAGATAGTGAGGGAGATATAGTGAGGGAGATAGTGAGGGAGCCTATAGTGGGGCATATGGACATGTAAACCCACTCACAGCTGGGGGAGCACTCACGCATGGCTACATACAACAAATACTTGCACATGCTGAAGCAATCAAAAGTGACACATACATCACTCATGCATGCATGTCATAAAGACATGGGCAAGCACATGATAGAGTAAGTTATGTATCTATTTTGGTTGCCCAAACAAAGCACTGCACAGTAACTGCATGCATCGTGTTCGGAGCAACAAAAGCTGGTATGGAGATTGTACTGACCTGAAAACTTTTGTTAGTGACGTCGAACAACAGCACATCAGTGAAGAGAGTGGGTTAGATCATGAATTGTGGTAAATACTTCTCTCCCAATATTGATTGGACAGTTGTTATCCCTGACTAGATTTTACTAAAAGTACTTTCGTGGTTTCGAAATGCATATGACCTAACTGTTTGAGATGCTAAGAGTCACAAATCAAGCAAGCATGGATGTCTCATTTGTGATGCACAGGGGTTTCACTACACAATGATTTTTGTTAGTTGATAAAAAAAGGTTTACAATGGTTCTGTGCTACCACAGAGATGACCATTTTATACTAATGACATCACAATGGCAGGGAGGTGAAGAGAAGGGATGGGGAGACGGAGGTAGGGAAGGAGTAGTAGGGGGGAGGTGGGAAGGGAGTGGAAGGGGATGGATTGTGTTGCTACTGTATAGTGGATCTTTACACTCTATCATTTACCTACAGGACAACGGTTAATGGAGCAAGTGGTTGGAACTACATCTATAATCCCTGTAATACCTTCACATGTGGAGGAAGTTCCCCAAATCAAGCCAATGTAAATGCCATGTGTGTGTGCATGTGTGTGTCAGTAGGGGAGGGGAGGAGGGGTGGGGAGGGAAGAGTATGCATGATTATTGGACTAGTCCTGGTTTATGTAGATATTAATATTTTGCGTCATTATTCAATATTTTGACTGCAAGTAAGTGTGGAGTAGTCAATTAAAAACCAATTTCGAAGCATTAATGGGAAGGACTACCATCTAAACACGTTAACGATGCTCCTATACTCACAATTCATGAGTCCCGCATAGGCTCGTTTCCTTCGTTGCCGCACTTCAAGTAACAATGCTTACATCACAGTTCACAGCAACGGTGGTGATGTCATTACCACTAACTTCTAACAGTCTAGATTGAGATATCATGAATAAAGGAACAGTCAGTATTCAAGTTCTATTAGCTTCTAGATTTCAATGTGTCAACATTTATGTGTGACAACTCCTTTGGTTATCAATTCCAGAGTTCAGAAACCACTCCAGATTGCTCCAGCACTCACCTCACCCATCACACACACACACATACACACACATACACACACATACTCACAATACACACACATACACACATTACACACACATTCACACACACATACACACACACATACACACACACATGCACACACATACACACACATACACACACATGCACACACACATACACACATACACACATACACACACATACACACACACATACACATATATACACAAGCATAAACATACACACATTCATCCTCCCCTCCTCCCCCACCTTCCTCCCCTCCTCCCCTCTCCTTTCTTTCATTCCCTCCTTCCTCCCCCTCACCCCTTCCTCCCCTTTCCGCTCCTCCCCCTCAGCTACCAGAGCATGGCGTAGCTACATCACCATGGCAATCATCATTTCCATAGGTGTGTCAACAAAGCAAAACATCTACCTCTACCGAGTACAATGCAGGGGCAACCCCAGAGTGGACCATAGTCAACTCCACCTCCTTTACCATCAGATACAGCGCTACCACTTCAGGCATCGTAAGGTTTGTCCGTACAACCTGATTGGCTAACCTGATTGTACTGAAGTTGTAATGGAGTGGTGTATACCACTGTCACTTGAAGGAATCGAATCAGATATGACACTAAATAATACTGTAACATTTAAGGTTTAGGTTTTAAGGGTCTGTTCCTATTTAATCGTAACAGAGTGTGCAGTTATCTCCATAGAATTTTGAACCCTAAGGTGTGGTGTACATATGGTAGTGGAATTACAAGGTACCCAGGCCATCAACATCAGTTCTAGACTTGTGCTACTCGTCCTGGTTAATGACAATAAAGATGAAATTATACACGAAACATTGACTAGTGGAATTCATGAAATCGGGCATGTGTTTTTGAGCATTCTAAAATTTAGCCTTGTCTGTAATATTGTGTGCTGCACTCATCTCTATGTCAGTCATTTGGCTTCATTTTCACCTGGTGAGCTTGGCACATTATGCAAAAATTGACCCACAACAGTCTTACAATGTATAAGAAATATTGTTATAAAAAAATTCAAATCAACAAATCAAACTCGATAACCTCACATGCACAATCAAGAGACTTTGTAATTTAATAACTCATTATTAAAGTTAATTATTTGAGGTATTATTGATCAGTGATTGATTAATTATAAACAATTAATTAGACTTACTAAGCCATTAAAAGATGCTTAACTTTAATAGCTCAGTATTAATTAATCAACCCAAACCAGATAAATTGACCTCAGACTAATTAAAAATGGTTTTTAAAATCCAATAGTATTGAACACTGGATACTGATAATTACAGAGGCTTTGATAATTTTTTTAATTTGAATTTAGGTACTCAACCATTTAACTTAATCTAATGTACTATTTGCTTAATCAGAGCCATCTAAAAGCAGCTAACTGACTCCAATATAAAGTTATAGCCATTTAAACCTGCCCTGTACATTCATGAACACCCTGTATGTGTTTACATCCAGAACTACCACGGTTACCTTTATTGGAGTCGCTACTCTATCACAGCCTCAAACTACTACAGCTGCTGAAACTGGTACTGGAAAATATGTGAGTGCCTGCACACACATATTGATTGTGCACACAGATGGAGAAGCTGTTCTTACTGTGGACTGCCACAAGTTGCTCAATGGCCAGGACCGTACTATGGCTTGGCCTAACCTTTGCTAAAGTGCTATTACTGAATCTTGATTGCCAATTGAGTATAAATCAGACCTTCAGATACCTGTGTGCCACTAGAATGATAATTATGTCATTCTTGCTTTGCATGCAGAAGTGGTGATCTGCAAAGATGTAGAAAGGAGGAGTGGCATGCAAACAATGTTCAGCTGCCATGTTGAAACCACTGTTCCTTTTATACGTGTAAAGAGGGCATCATGAGGTGCTATGTTATGTCAATGGTCAGCCATGTTAGCTGGACTCGTGCGTGGAGCCTTCTGAAAACAAATGCAAAAGAATGTTCACTCAAAGGTGGTATGGCCACAAGTGTTGAATAGTTAATTACCTTTTACAACAACTTTTAATTACAACAAGCGTGCATTAACAGTAAGTTTCATATTGTCCTTAATTTGCGGTGTTATCAGAGCAAAAGCTATGCTCCCCTTTGCATGGAGCATGTTTTTACCAACTATTGAAGAGATCAGCACAGATGGGAAATGTCTGTATTTGCAAACGTTGCTGTTGTATCAAACCACACTGTAGCAGAACTGTACCTGCTTTCCTTGCTTTTTGCTACTGTTATTACATTGAAATCATACCTTCTCTATAAAGAGAATAATTAATTTGCTTGCAAGAAAAAGGTTGCAGGAACAAATAAGATTCAGAAGCATTAGTAAAGCGTACAACCAGTTATGGAGCACCACTGATCTCTTCCTGTTGCACAACACCAGAGATTACCTGGAGACTGGCTCGTTTAAGCTCAACTTGAAGCATGAACATGCATGAACATTTCATATGATCGATTCCTGAAAATATGTCTGCTTTCTGTGTTACATAAATTATGATGTAATCATTATCTGTGCATCGTCTTAAAGCTCTTGCAAAAAGAGGTGTGGTTGATGATCTTACAGAAGCCGACGTGATGCTGTGTCAACAGAATTTCAGTAAATCTTAAACTCACTTGTCTTGTTCTGTGTTCAGGCGTTCACAGTGTATATGCCAATTTCTGGTGGAGGTGGAGGTGGAGGTGGAGGTGCTGTCACTGGGGGTGGAGGTGATTCTGGATACGTTGGGTTTATTCTCATAAGCTTGTGAGTCAACGTGATGCAAACCTATATTCTTAAATATATATACATGTGTGTGTGTATATGTGTGTGTGCATGTGTGTGCGTGTGTGTGTGTGCATGTGTGTGTGTGTGTGTGCATGTGTGTGTGCGTGTGTGTGCATGTGTGTGTGTGTGCGTGTGTGTGTGCATGTGTGTGTGTGCGTATGTGTGTGTGTGCGTGTGTTGTATTCGTCGTCTGCAGAATTATTTCTGCACTCATTGCCTACTTTGTGGTTGGAGCTATCATCATGTATACACTCAAGGGAGCTCGTGGAATTGAGGTCATTCCAAACATAGGCTTCTGGAAAGACCTCCCCTTCCTCATCAAGGTAGAGTACACACTGTGGTGGTGCACTCTGATTGGAATTACAGTACAGTTGCTCTTCACTAGTGTTGTGTGCTCTTATTGGATTAGCGTTGACTTTACACTGTTGGGTACACTATGGGATCTTTGGGGTACATGACGAGTCTTGGGTACACCATATGGGATTGGGAACACAATGAGACAACAGAATGGGGGGTTGGTACACTATGAGGTCACTGGTACACTATGGGATCATTGAACCAATGAGGCCACTGTATGCGCCAAAGTATACATATTTGTCGTGATCTCCCTGTGGGAATATGATGATCATTACCTTACACTATGGGGTCATTTCGGTACACTATGGGGTCATTTCGGTACACTATGGGATCATTTGGGTACACTATGGAGTCATTTGGGTTCACTATGGGGTCATTTGGGTACACTATGAGTCATTTGGGCCCACTATGGGGTCATTTGGGTACACTATGGGGTCATTTGGGTACACTATGGAGTCATTTAGGTACACTGTGGGGTCATTTGGGCACACTGTGGGGTCATTTGGGCACACTATGGGATCATTTGTACTAATGAGGTCATTGTATTCCGAAGTATACAAATGCAACTGTTTGATCTCCCAGCACCCTGTTGGCATGGGGGGGGGGGGGGGGGGGGGGGGGGGGAGTTGAGGATGGAGCCAATGGGGAGGATGAACACACATGGAACTAATTGTGTTAAACATTTGTAATACTAACAGAGACATTGGGATGAAGAGCTTGATCATTTAATGGGATATGCATAACATATGTGTTACCATACAGTGTAGCTTATAATGATCATCACCTTACATTGAGGGGGAGGAGAGGGGGCAAGAGCACACACATCACCAACCAGCATTTGTTATTATTGTCTCATGTTTCTATTTCTTGTAGGATGGTGTTCTGTTTATGTTGAGTCCTTGCTGTGGTCAGAAGCTTCAGAAGTTTAGCTACACAAAGATGTAATATGCTGTGGTATGGGGCTTAGATGCCACTGCAATGAATATATGGAAGCTAAAAATATAGTTTATGTAGGTTAGGTGTTTTTGTATTGATTGATTTGCATTTGACCTTTATATTGAAGAGCTTAATTTTTTTTCTGCATGTTTGTTTTGCTTTCATATACTTCTATCAGGGTAGTTACACATTGGAAGGAAACCCATTTTGAGAGAAGTGGCTGTGTTGCTAATGATTACCAAATTACTATCTCACTGTTGCATGATACCTGGCACATGGGACTGCAGCTGCGTAAGGTTATTTCTCGTTGGACCTGTATGGCAGACATTCAGAGTGCCTGTTGATCTCAAATACTGGGCCACTTGAAACCTACCACGTATTTCAGCACAATGCAATCTCACTGTGATGTCTGGCAAACAAAGAAGACAGGGGAGGAGGGCATTGGGGAGCAGTAAGCGAGAGGACAGGGGAGGAGGGAAGCCGTAAGCAAGAGGACAGAGAGGAGGGCGTTGGGGAGCAGTAAGCAAGAGGACAGGGGAGGAGGGTACTGGGACCAGTAAGCAAGAGGACAGGGAAGGAGGGCATTGGAAGCAGTAAGCAAGAGGACAGGGGAGGAGGGTACTGGGACCAGTAAGCAAGAGGACAGGGAAGGAGGGCATTGGAAGCAGTAAGCAAGAGGACAATAATTAATTTTCTTGCTAGAAAAAGGTCGCAGGAACAAATCGGATTCTGAAGCATTAGTAAAGCGTACAACCAGTTATGGAGCACCACTGATCTCTTCCTGTTGCACAACACCAGAGATTACCTGGAGACTGGCTCGTTTAAGCTCAACTTGAAACATCGATATGCATGAACTTTGCGTACGACCGATTCGTGAAATATGTGTGCTTTCTGTGTTACATAAATTATGATGCAATCATTATCTTTGCATCGTCTTAATGCTCTTGCAAAAAGAGGTGTGGCTGATGATCTTACAGAAGCTGACGTGACGTGGTGTCAACAGAAGTTCAGTAAATGTTAAGCTCACGGTCTTGTTCTGTGTTCAGGTGTTCACGGTGTCAATGCCAATTTCTAGTGGAGGTGGAGGTGGAGGTGCTGTCATTGGGAGTGGAGGTGATTCTGGATACGTTGGGTTTATTCTCATAAGCTTGTGAGTCAACTTGATGCAACCTGTATTCTTAAAATATGTACATGTGTGTGTGTGCATGTGTGTGTGTGTGTGCGTGTGTTGTATTCGTCGTCTGCAGAATTGTTTCTGCACTCATTGCCTACTTTGTGGTTGGAGCTATCATCATGTATACACGCAAGGGAGCTCGTGGAATTGAGGTCATTCCGAACATAGGCTTCTGGAAAGACCTTCCCTTCCTCATCAAGGTAGAGTACACACTGTGGTGGTGCACTCTGATTGGAATTACAGTACAGTTGCTCTTCACTAGTGTTGTGTGCTCTTATTGGATTAGTGTTGACTTTACACTGTTGGGTACACAATGGGATCTTTGGGGTACATGATGAGCCTTGGGTACACTATATGGGATTGGGAACACAATGAGACAACAGAATGGGGGGTTGGTACACTATGAGGTCACTGGTACACTATGGAATCATTGAAACAATGAGGCCATTGTATCATATGCACCAAAGTATACATACCCAAATGACCCCATAGTGTACCCAAATGACCCCATATTGTACCCAAATGACCCCATAGTGTACCCAAATGACCCTATAGTGTACCCAAATGACCCCATAGTGGGCCCAAATGACCCATAGTGTACCTAAATGACCCCATAGTGTACCCAAATGACCCCATAGTGTACCTAAATGACCCCATAGTGTACCCAAATGACCCCATAGTGTACCGAAATGACCCCATTGTGTAAGGTAATGATCATTACATTAGATTCACGACAAATACACTATGGGGTCATTTGGGTACGCTATGAGATCATTTTGGTACACTATGGGATCATTTTGGTAGACTATGGGATCATTTGTACTAAAAAAGTCATTGTATTCACCGAAGCCGGTATACAAATGCAATAGTTTGTGTTGCAGAATGATCTCCCTGCACCCTGTTGGGGTAGGGGGAAGGGGGTATTGAGGATGGAGAGAATGGAGAGGAGGATGAACACACATGGAATTAATTGAGTTAAACATTTGTAATACCAACAGAGACATTGGGATGAAGAGCTTGATCATCCGATGGGGTATGCATAACATATGTGTTACCATACAGTGTAGCTTATAATGATCATCACCTTACATTGAGGGGGAGGAGAGGGGGCAAGAGCACACACATCACCAACCAGCGTTTGTTATTATTGTCTCAATGTTTCTATTTTCTGTAGGATGGTGTTCTGTTTATGTTGAATCCTTGCTGTGGTCAGAGGCTTCAGAAGTATAGCTACACTAAGATGTAATATGCTGTACTGTGTGGTATGAGGCTTATATGGACACCACTGCAATGAATATAAAGGAAGCTAAAAATACAGTTTTTTGTAGCTTAGGTGGTTTTGTATTGATTGATTTGCATTTGTCCTTTATATTGAAGAGCTAATTTATTTTCTGCATGTTTGTTTTGCTTTCATATACTTCTATCAGGGTAGTTGCACATTGGAAGGAAACCCATTTTGAGAGAAGTGGCTGTGTTGCTAATGATTACCAAATTACTATCTCACTGTTGCATGATACCTGGCACATGGGACTGCAGCCGCACAATGTTATTTCTCGTTGGACCTGTATGGCAGACATTCAGAGTGCCTGTTGATCTCAAATACTGGGCCATATAGCCTACTACGTATTTCAGCACAATACAATCTCACTGTGATGCCTGGCAAACAAAGAGGACAGGGAGGAGGGTATTCGGAGCAGTAAGCAAGAGGACAGGGGAGGAGGGCATGGGGAGCAGTAAGCAAGAGGACAATAATTAATTTGCTTGCAAGAAAAAGGTTGCAGGAACAAATCGGATTCTGAAGCATTAGTAATGCGTACAACCAGTTATGGAGCATGCACCACTGATCTCTTCCTGTTGCACAACACCAGAGATTACCTGGAGACTGGCTTGTTTAAGCTCAATTTGAAGCATGGATATGCATTAACTTTGCATACGACCGATTCCTGAAAATATGTGTGCTATCTGTGTTACATAAATTATGATGTAATCATTATCTGTGCATTGTCTTAATGCTCTTGCAAAAAGAGGTGTGGCTGATGATCTTACAGAAGCCGACGTGACGCTGTGTCAACAGAAGTTCAGTAAATGTTAAACTCATTGGTCTTGTTCTGTGGGAATTCATTTCTCAAATGCAGGTGCACATTAAATGAGTATACATGTATTTTTATTGATGATGAAAGATGTCCTTTAGGTAGGTATGTGTATTTGGGATGGGGGAGGGTGGAAGAGGCAAAGGCTGGCTCAGTCACACCCACAACCCTATTTTAATGTTAATAAGAATCATGTATAAAGTCCAACACTCAACGTGGCTTGATCTGTGTAGCTCCAACTTGTAAATCTGATTTGTCAACACTCAACACAATTAAGGCTACTTATGATCCATGGCACTGATGGACTCATTTGAATACTGTAAAATATTATTATTTGAGGTGTGACTTGCTCTTCTCTTGCAGGATGGCATTACGTTTGCCCTGAGTCCTTGCGCCTTGGCCAGAGGATGAGCTACACAAAGCTGTAGTGCTTTGCAATCAGAGTGTGTCATGGACGAATTAATTCCTATTGAGTGTGTGTAGACCTTTGAGATTGTGATAACTAAGTTCTGACAGTTTATTGCAATGAGATGGGCTGACTATATGTCAAGTGTCCTTGCTTGCATAACCATTGCAGTGTACGTGCACATATACACGTACTTATGCTTTTTAAAATATTTAAAAAAAGCACATTTCTGTGTCATTAGATAGTGGAGCTGCACTCCAATCGGGAGGGCGTGGTCTATCACGTGCTTCGATTTTCGATTCAGACTTAATCTATCTCTCAACGTGTGTTTTTAGTTTAGCATATAAAAACGTTGCATTGTCTGATGTGGTGCGGAGTACTGATGCCGTGCATCTTTGTGAGCCGTAGCCAGTTGCACGTGCATGTACGTCAGTTGGATGGCTGGCAATCTACATACTACAAGAAACGCTGTATTACGGGGGCGAAAAATACCGCCCCCGTAACTGTAGAGCCTGGGGACGAGGCTAGATCATACCCTAGCCCCTATGGGTGAGCTGAATTTCATTATTTAATCACTGTGCTGTACTTCCCGGGATGTATGCTAAGCTTACATGCCGTGCTCTCAATCCTAGTCATGTAAGGCTATATACCTAGACATGTAAGATTATTAGCTCAGGCGGAATGTAAGAGCGGGAGAGGGGAGTGGCAACACTGGAGTGGCATCTATGGGCATAACGACCAGAGCTGATATTCAACAAACAATTCAAATAACAATTCAATACGTCTCACACAACGTATTGTTAGCTAATATCTGTGATGATAGAGTCAAAAGCCTCTTCAGTAGTCCTGCCATACCTCTCCCGCCACATAAACTCGTCTGGCGAGTGGTTGATGGCTGTGATCACGAGATCCATACCCGTACCACGTATACCCATATCCACCTGAGTGATGTTACCCGAGATCACGAGATCCTTACCCAACTGCCACGAATACCCATCCCATTACATCAGACCAGCGGAATTGACCAGTCATAAGAGACGAAGTCTCCTGCAGCAGCTGGTCATCCTCAATTTTTATATAAAAAAAGGAGCCATTTCAAGAAGACACCTGCATGCACTCTCCCTACTTACCTCGTGCCGCACAGGGTTGCCAAAGGCCAGACCGACCAGCCAGGCTAGCGCTGCCGGGCTTTCAGCTTGGCCTGTCAGGTCGGACCCTGACCTGCAGGCCGGGACCCACCCCTTGACTATTAATACTAATCGAGTTATTAATGCAGCCTGGGTCAACGATTAATGCGAGAGTCGCCACATTAAGTAAATCGTGTCACCCTTCGTTAAAGGTGGAACCTTGGACTTGGTGGTTGTATAATACTATTCCAGTTGAGCCTTTATAGCTTTCAGTGTGCATGTAGCCCACGTGGCTTGGACAGCTGATCGTTATGACGTCGTTGTAGATGGCTAGATACCTAAGAAGAGTAAAGTGCTTCTGACACAGGTCACACCCCATGCGCTTTCAGAAAATGCCAGCAGCGTGTTTCTTTACCTTATATAAGATCAGTGGACCTTGAAATGCGACCACTTGCATACGCTGATATCCATGAGGTGTTACATCGTCGGGTCCAATTCGCCCGACTTCTTACGCCCTGTATGAGAATCAAAGCATCTAGAATGGAGTTGTAAGGCCGGCTGTGAATTTCTAATTAGTACTTCAACGCATGCGCAAGCATAACATTTACATTGATATTGCGCACGGAGATACTAATGTATGAGCTAGGTCCCTTTTCGCGGAAACGATCACAATTATTGTATTTTCCTCAGCGCTAAGTGCGCGGTTCGAACAAGTCGTCGCGTGACACACACACATATATAGCTGTAGTTCTTCGAGAAAGCGCCGTATTCCGAATTGAGAGGTGCAAGAGCGGCAAGGAAACTGCAAGGTAAGGTAATGTACTGTACACACGTGCGACGTCACAATAGGATGCAAGTACAACTATACATACTTATTATTGGCAGAAACTTTAAACAAAATGTCCCATCATAAATTTATAATTGCAAAATTGCAGGTCTATTTCATTCTGTTTAATCTCGGTCCACTGCACGAAGACAGCTGTATCTTAATAGTTCCTTTTATAGGGTAGAGCAGTTCTAAGCCCTTTCGAGAAAGAGAATTCAGACATCATGTTTTGATTCACTAATATGGGTATCCTATCGACAGGACCATCGTTGTATCATAATAATGGCCACTGATGGACTCATTTGAAAACTAGTAGCTGAGGTGTGACTTGCACTTCTGTTGCAGGATGGCATTACGTTTGCCCTGAGTCCTTGCGCCTTGGCCAGAGGATGAGCTACTCAAAGATGTAGTGCCTTGCAATCAGAGTGTGTCGTTTTTATGTACTGACGCATGAATTCCTATTTAGTGTGTGTACACCTTTCCTTATAACCTTGTCTTACAGATGGTGATAATTCAGTGATTGAACTGATCTTATATGTTTGCGCACGTGACCCCCTCCCTTCTCACAAAATGAAAGTGTCCTTGCTTGCACAACGTTAACCTATTGCATGGATCTATGAACAAAGTAAAGATTCACACTGAAAACGCGTCCTAAAAAAAGCATGGGCACCTCACCCAATATCCTATCCAGTGGGGAAACCCTCAGCGAACGCCCACGTACTCGTGTGTCACGCGCTCCGTGGGCACGCACGTTATACTGTTTACAAATGGCGAGGGTGTTCATGTGGGTAGCTCTGTTCTACGTTTTGGTCCAGCAAGCACGTAGTAAATGTGGAGCGGGTTCGACGAACTGCAAGTGCCTGTGGACTGATCCCAAAACTACAAAATCGTACACCTTGGACATCAGCAAGCTCTTCACATACCCGTGAGTACTTTTGTTATTTGTGCGTATGCCTTGCATGGTACCGGTGGCCTTGGCGATTCTATGGATGGACTCGCAACCAATTTACATGTAACACTACCGAGGACTTGCGTCGTGGAGAACAATATTCATCAGAGCGTGACATCCTGATACAATTCTAATTTCACATTATGCGGTCTTACCTCAACGAAAACGAAATACGTATACGTTTATTGGTGTTAAGTTGTGTGCGTTGTATTGTACCTTACTGTTGTTTTCTCGTCCTTTATCAGTACTCCAGCAGAAAGCATCCATTGATTTGTAATACTAGGACAGTAAAATGTACATTTTAGAGATCAAATACATGTATTTTCATAGCAGATGGTGGTGGCCATAGAACAACATGGAATAGTGGGGCCATAGAACAACATGGAATAGTAGAACAGCATGGAATAGTGGTGGCCATACAACAGCATGGAATAGTGGTGGTCATAGAACAGCATGGAATAGTGGTGGCCATAGAACAACATGGAATAGGGGTGGTCATAGAACAACATGGAATAGTGGTGGTCATAGAATAGTGGTGGTCATAGAACAACATGGAATAGCGGTGGCCATAGAACCAACATGGAATAGTGGTGGCCATAGAACAACATGGAATAGTGGTGGCCATAGAACAACATGGAATAGTGGTGGTCATAGAACAACATGGAATAGGGGTGGTCATAGAACAACTTGGATGGCCATAGAACAACATGGAATAGTGGTGGCCATAGAACAACATGGAATAGTGGTGGCCATAGAACAGCATGGAATAGTGGTGGTCATAGAACAACATGGAATAGTGGTGGCCATAGAACAACATGGAATAGAGGTGGCCATAGAACAACATGGAATAGTGGTGGCCATAGAACAACATGGAATAGTGGTGGTCATAGAACAACATGGAATAGCGGTGGCCATAGAACAGCATGGAATAGTGGTGGTCATAGAACAACATGGAATAGTCGTGCAACATGGAATAGTGGTGGCCATAGAACCAACATGGAATAGTGGTGGTCATAGAACAACATGGAATAGTGGTGGCCATAGAACAACATGGAATAGCGGTGGCCATAGAACCAACATGGAATAGTGGTGGCCATAGAACAACATGGAATAGTGGTGGCCATAGAACAACATGGAATAGTGGTGGCCATAGAACAACATGGAATAATGGTGGTCATAGAACAACTTGGAATAGTGGTGACCATTTAAAAATGCAGCCATTGTTTGCAGTAGTGTCAGGACTATGACCTCACTTACCGTACAGGTACCCTGCAGTTTCAAGGGATGGCTACTATGACTACTACTATTCTCCTTGTAAAACAATTCCCTGTGGTGTACCCACGGCAACACAAGCTAATGTAAGTGTAAATACTTGGCTGACAGGGGGGGGGGGGGGTAAGGGAGGGAGGAGGGAGGGAGAGAGGGAGGGTGGGAAAAAGGGAAGGAGGCATAGAGAGACGTTGAAGGATTGAGGCAGAGGGATGTGGAAGGAGAGAGGGAAGAGGGGTGAAGTGTAGAAGAGGTTAATTCATATACAATGCAATGCATGCTCTTTGAGTAACGAGAAGCGAGGCACTCTCAGGTAGGTGTGTTGGGTGTGGATTAGGAAGCAGAGTCTATGGTCATTAATTTCCAGACTGTAAACCAAGTTTATTGACCACGCCCTCTACAGGTGTGTCAGAAAAGTGTTAAGGTGCCTACCATCCAGTTCAATTGTGGCTTGAATCCCGTGTGGAACGTAACCAATGCTACCTATTTCGTCGTCAAATATACTGCCTCATATGGATCCACTATTAGGTTTGTTCACAGCCCGATTGGTCAAATGAATGGTCTTGTGCGTAAATTGATGCTTATTCCAAATGATGAGCACCACACTATACGTTCACTTAATTGCTTTAGAAGATATTTTATCATTGTGAAGTAGGATGGGAGGGGGATGAGAGGGGAGATGGAAGGGAATGGGAGGATGGGGAGGGTGGCCAAGGGCACTGCAATTGCTCTGAGGACATAGCTTTATTCACATGACTGATGTCCAACCAACATATGGTATACAAAATGTCCATAAAAGCTGTCCCATTTATTAGATCAGATCCATGCCATTATAGCATATGGTTGTGATCATACTGAACACACAGTGCTGAACACATAGGGCTGAACACATAGGGCTGAACACATAGGGCTGAACACATAGGGCTGAACACATAGGGCTGAACATACACACAGGGCTGAACACACACACAGGGCTGAACACACAGGTACCCATCTCGTGTTGTAACAGAACACAGCCAATGTCCTCAGTGTAATTGTATTCCTTGTACATGGTATCCAACGATTAAGGAAAAATAATTGTGGCATCTTAATTAAATCCAGCAAGTTATAATGGCATAGAAAGAACTTTTTAACATAAACAGCATTCCCACACTACAGAATAGATTCAATTCTAGTGTCGTCTTTTAATTTAAAATTAATTTAACTTTTGTAATTGGAGCTGCTGTACAGGGGCACACATTATAAGTCTTGTCCCCAGACCCTAACATGCTCCCCGTGCAGTGTAGCATGTCAGTGTCTGGAGACGAGACAAATACAAAGCTGAACTTTGCTTATACGTGTATCTCCTGCAATGAGGAGCCACAATAGTACTTACATTCTTCTTCCAGAGTGTCACAGCAAGCTGTGCTCTCCTATTGGAACCTGGGGCATGATCCCAAGGACTAATCAGTGTGACAATCACTGAATAGTTAAACAAACTTTAACCCCATATGTAGGGTGGGTAGCCTATTGTGTGTTTAACCCCATATGTAGGGTGGGTAGCCTATTGTGTGTTTAACCCCATATGTAGGGGGTAGCCTATTGTGTGGAGTGTACATTGCTTAGTTTACAATGGAATTACCGTATGGGACTGTTGCCAGGAAAAGGGACCTAACGCATATGTTACAATAACATTTCCAGAACATACAAATGACTCTGCGTTGAGATGTATTATAAATTCTATGACTTTAAAACTCTGTTATAGATACTGTTATTTTAACTATTATACGAACCTGGCCATCTGAAGCTGCACTATAGCTTGATCTGCATAATGACCTTATATGGTGGGCTGCATTATAACCTTATATGGTGGGATGCATAATGACCTTATATGGTGGGCTACATAATGATCTTGTATGGTGGGCTACATAATGACCTTATATGGTGTATGTGGGGAAGCAGCACCACTTGCAATAGCTTTGTAGGAAAGTACATGTACACTGGATGGTGACTTTCCTAGCTGAACAAACGTTTGTTGCTAAAGTTTAATACTTAATCTGAGTTTCAAAATTCGATTCATTTTCCTGGTGCTCTTGGCCATATTCAATGGTTGGCCAGTATAGGGCACTATCAGAAGATGAATACTAATTGATCGAGACCAATAGGGGAATTGAATGTATGTGGTATGTGTGTGTACATGTATGACCATAGGACAAAATGATAAAAAGTTTCATTGTATGACCGCCACGTGGTCTTCGTCTCGCATTGAATGATTGCATTTAAAGTCATTAGTTGATGGTCATTTGCAACACATGAAGATATGGTGGCCTTCTGCTGGGAATAATCCAGCCATGTTTGGTTCAGTTGTGAGCGCTAAATATCCTGCAATGTTCACCCTGTAAGAAGATGTCTTTCCATCCTCCAGGTCAACCAATGTTACTTTCATTGGAAATGATACAATATCAAATGCTACAGCCACTCCAGTTTTTGAAATACCTGTCGGGAGATATGTGAGTGTGTGTGCACACAATGTTATTTCAGCTATGCAAGATGGCGTGTGACCTAACTCCATCACAGAGACAGGGAATGTGTTCTAGCACAAAGCACAGTCCTGGTTCATCCACTTGGCCATCATGGGTTCTAGTGTGGGCCATGCTTTGGTTCATCCACTTGGCCATCATGAGTTCCAGTGTGGGCCATGCTTTGGTTCATCCACTTGGCCAACATGGGTTCCAGTGTGGGCCATGCTTTGAGATTCAACTGATGTTATTCCATCAGCCATGATTTTACAGTCCTGCTGTATCAAGCCAGCTCAAATTTTAAATCTTTACCAAACATTAACGATGAAGTATATTTAGCAGCGATGTCCCTGGTTCCTTGTCCCCTGCCCCACTTGATCTGCACAACATTGTCAGTGAGTGGGTGTGGACTTACGTGTGCTCTTGTATGGTTACCTAGCAACATCAAACAGTTCTACTAAAGGGCTGGCTACTCTGTCCAATCACACGATTGCCACAGTACTGTTGGGCCTACATGGTTCCCTATTGATGGGGTGGTATGGTATACAGGGGTTTACCATGGTGCCCTTGCAAAAAGGGGTGTGGCTGATGGTACAGAAGCCCATGTGATGTGGCGTCTACACTCAACTAAGTTGAGAACATTTTAACGCAGCAGTCTTTGTGTTATTTGCAGGCGTTCACAGTTTATATGCCAATTTCTGGAGGAGGTGGAGCTAGTGGAGGTGGAGGTGACATTCAAGATGTATCTGGATGCGTTGGGTTATTTCTCGTGGGCGGGTGAGTCCATGTGATGGAAATCTGTATTCTTGAAAATGTGTTGGATTACCAGATGTAAATTTATACATGTATGCCTGGCACATTGCTTACAGTTGGCTGTCATGGTGCAACTCTATGGCTGCTAGCGCACATGTTTGTCTGTACAACTGGCCACCATTTCCTTGCATCTGTTGTACATCTGTGACACTTTAACTGAAGTCATCTTGTGTGTAGTATCTGTTCCTCATTTCTACCATAAACCAAACCCATCTGTTACCTGACGGTAGTGCGAGATCATCATGGTAGAATTGGTTGACCACGGGGGGGAGGAGGCGTCTGTAGCAGCTCTGTTTAATTGCATTACACACTGTATCGAGTGTTACCTGTTACAGTGGACTGTAGAGTCGCTATAGGAAGGTGTGGGGGGATGGGGTGGAAGTGATACCAAAGCGATCAAGGATTAAATTGTGTTCATGGAAGGAAGCATGGACCATTTATCTATTCTCTATGCGAGTTCCTTTCCTGCCTCCTTTAATTACTCAACCTGTTATCTCTACTGTTCAGTTATTAAAAGTGATGCTACATTAAGCAGCAGACACACGTGTTCATGTACAAGGATCAGAATGCATGTGCTCTCTGTGTTGCGATGTCCATTTGCACACAAATGGTGTGACATGAGGTGTGTATGTGTGTGTGTGTATGTGTGGAGTGTGTAAGCATATGTGTGTCCGTATGTGTGTGGTGTGAGTATCCATATTAATTAATACTTCATTACAACAATTGATTTGTGAGTGTGTGTGTGTGTGTGTGTGTGATCTTCTACAGAATTATTACAACACTTGCTGCATTTGTTTTGATTGGAGCTATCGTTATGGTCAAAGTCGCGAGAACTCAGGTACAGGCTGATATGAGTATATTTGCCGTGACTTTTGGTGAGTGTGTGACTTTCCCTTCTCTTGTAGGGTGGAGCTAAGTATTACCAGAAACCCTGGCCTTGGCCATACGTATATGTACGTCTACACTCGGATGTGATGTAGTGCTTCACATGCCAGTGCCATCATGTGCATGGACGAATGAACGTAAAATGGAGTGTCAGTACTCCGTACTTGTCTTAGAGTTTTTGAGTGTATGTTGTAATGGTGCAGTACTGTTGACCATTTGCAATGAGATGGTCTTTTCTAATGTGTCAGTGCACATGCATTAAGGTAGAAACACTCCCACATTTGAAACCTCTTTCATATTCTGGTATCCACCAAACCGGGGCACACCCAATGCGCAGAATTTGGTCTCTATTTAAAGCACATTGAAGCCGCTTTCCATCGCAACTGGACGGATCCTGAAATTGCCGTGGCTGTGCTTGTTGAACACAAACCTTCAGGCCTTGAGTTGAACTCGTGCCTGAGATGGCAAAGTCCTGCGATGGGATGTTCCAACACAATTGCACATGGAGGCGTTGGAGATTGGCCCTACTCCCCATCTCCCATAAATTTGTTTTAAACACTCAATTTATAAATGTAAAGTACATGCACACACACACACACACCACATGCTTACACACACCAACATTTGAAACAGATCATGCCATCTGTCAGCAGCAGGTCCAGTATTCTATGGGAAAGGAGAGTGCTGTGCCCCTTTGGTGGGTGTGGTCGAGGTCACTAGCAAGTTCAATTTTTGAATAGTATATTTTATTTCACTTCACCATACCACAATTGTTTTTTTTTTCCCTGTCATTAAGAAAAAAAAAAACCTTGCATGTATACTATAAATTCACATATACAATGCAGTCTGTAGTGATGAATGCACATTTAGTGTATTACAAATGCATAAGACTATTTCTTACATCAGTTGACCTGAGGCTTTTTAGTATATCAATTTTCATTGCCCAACAAAGCACTATAATTTTATGCATCGTGTTCTGAGAAATAAAAGGGGTGTGGAGCTTGTACTGACCTGAAGACTTTCCATTAATCACTGACCTGAAGACTTTCCATTAATCACTGACCTGAAGACTTTCCATTAATCACTGACCTGAAGACTTTCCATTAATCATTGACCTGAAGACTTTCCATTAATCACTGACCTGAAGACTTTCCATTAATCATTGACCTGAAGACTTTCCATTA
Organism: Ephydatia muelleri; assembly: GCA_013339895.1. Lineage (NCBI taxonomy): Eukaryota > Metazoa > Porifera > Demospongiae > Spongillida > Spongillidae > Ephydatia > Ephydatia muelleri. The sequence goes on along the minus strand of JABACO010000002.1, from coordinate 1,405,123 downwards.
ATCATTGACCTGAAGACTTTCCATTAATCACTGACCTGAAGACTTTCCATTAATCACTGACCTGAAGACTTTCCATTAATCAGTGACCTGAAGACTTTCCATTAATCATTGACCTGAAGACTTTCCATTAATCACTGACCTGAAGACTTTCTATGAATCACTTAGGCCACAAAATGTGGTATGCATGCAGACTCTCCCCTCCTCCGGATCCCCTCCTCTCCTCCCATTGCCTTCCCCTCCTCCTCCCCCTAAGCTACCAGAGCATGGCGTGGCTATGTCACCATGGCAGTCATCACTCCCACACTAACGAGTACGGACATCCCAGAGTGGACCATAGTCAACTCCATCCCCTTCACCATCAGATACAGCGCTACCACTTCACCTTAAGGTTTGACCGTACAACCTGATTGGCTAACCTGATTGTACTGAAGTTGTAATGGAGTAGTGTATACCACTGTCACTTGAAGGAATCGAATCGGATATGGCACTAAATAATACTGTAACATTTATGGTTTAGGTCTGTTCCTATTTAATCGTAAGGAATCAAATCAGATATGACACTAAATAATACTGTAACATTTAAGGTTTAGGTCTGTTCCTATTTAATCGTAACAGCGTGTGCAGTTATCTCCATAGAATTTTGAACCCTAAGGTGTGTTGCACATATGGTAGTGGAATTACAAGGTACCCAGGCCATCAACATCAGTTCTAGACTTGTGCTACTCGTCCTGGTTAATGACAATAAAGATGAAATTATACACGAAACGTTGACTAGTGGAATTCATGAAATCAGGCATATGTTTTTGAGCATTCCAAAATTAAGCCTTGTCTGTAAAATATTTGTGTGTTGCACTGATCTATATGTCAGTAGCACTTTCTTTTGAGTGATTTCATTTCACATGGTGGGTTCAGTCCAATATGTGAAAATTAACCCATCACACAGTATCCAAAGTCTATCAATATGTATGTACCTATGTGTATCCTATGTGCTCCCATCACTGTACCAATGTGTATCCTATGTGCTCCCATCACTGTACCAATGTGTATCCTATGTGCTCCCATCACTGTACCAATGTGTGTCCTATGTGCTCCCATCCCTGTACCAATGTGTATCCTATGTGCTCCCATCACTGTACCAATGTGTATCCTATGTGCTCCCATCCCTGTACCAATGTGTATCCTATGTGCTCCCATCACTGTACCAAAGTGTATCTAATGTGCTCCCATCACTGTACCAATGTGTATCCTATGTGCTCCCATCACTGTACCAATGTGTATCCTATGTGCTCCCATCACTGTACCAATGTGTATCTAATGTGCTCCCATCACTGTACCAATGTGTATCTAATGTGCTCCCATCACTGTACCAATGTGTATCCTATGTGCTCCCATCACTGTACCAATGTGTATCCTATGTGCTCCCATCACTGTACCAATGTGTGTCCTATGTGCTCCCAATCACTGTACCAATGTGTATCCTATGTGCTCCCATCACTGTACCAATGTGTATCCTATGTGCTCCCATCACTGTACCAATGTGTATCCTATGTGCTCCCATCACTGTACCAATGTGTATCTAATGTGCTCCCATCACTGTACCAATGTGTATCTAATGTGCTCCCATCACTGTACCAATGTGTATCCTATGTGCTCCCATCACTGTACCAATGTGTATCCTATGTGCTCCCATCACTGTACCAATGTGTATCCTATGTGCTCCCATCACTGTACCAATGTGTGTCCTATGTGCTCCCATCACTGTACCAATGTGTATCCTATGTGCTCCCATCACTGTACCAATGTGTATCCTATGTGCTCCCATCACTGTACCAATGTGTTGCTCCCATCACTGTACCAATGTGTATCTAATGTGCTCCCATCACTGTACCAATGTGTATCCTATGTGCTCCCATCACTGTACCAATGTGTATCCTATGTGCTCCCATCACTGTACCAATGTGTGTCCTATGTGCTCCCAATCACTGTACCAATGTGTATCCTATGTGCTCCCATCACTGTACCAATGTGTGTCCTATGTGCTCCCATCACTGTACCAATGTGTATCCTATGTGCTCCCATCACTGTACCAATGTGTATCCTATGTGCTCCCATCACTGTACCAATGTGTATCCTATGTGCTCCCATCACTGTACCAATGTGTATCCTATGTGCTCCCATCACTGTACCAAAGTGTATCCTATGTGCTCCCATCACTGTACCAATGTGTGTCCTATGTGCTCTCATCACTGTACCAATGTGTGTCCTATGTGCTCCCATCACTGTACCAATGTGTATCCTATGTGCTCCCATCACTGTACCAATGTGTATCCTATGTGCTCTCATCACTGTACCAATGTGTATCCTATGTGCTCCCATCACTGTACCAATGTGTTGCTCCCATCACTGTACCAATGTGTATCCTATGTGCTCTCATCACTGTACCAATGTGTGTCCTATGTGCTCCCATCACTGTACCAATGTGCTCCCATCACTGTACCAATGTGTATCCTATGTGCTCTCATCACTGTACCAATGTGTATCCTATGTGCTCCCATCACTGTACCAATGTGTATCCTATGTGCTCCCATCACTGTACCAATGTGTGTCCTATGTGCTCCCATCACTGTACCAATGTGTATCCTATGTGCTCCCATCACTGTACCAATGTGTATCCTATGTGCTCCCATCACTGTACCAATGTGTTGCTCCCATCACTGTACCAATGTGTATCCTATGTGCTCCCATCACTGTACCAATGTGTGTCCTATGTGCTCCCATCACTGTACCAATGTGTATCCTATGTGCTCCCATCACTGTACCAATGTGTATCCTATGTGCTCCCATCACTGTACCAATGTGTATCCTATGTGCTCCCATCACTGTACCAAAGTGTATCCTATGTGCTCCCATCACTGTACCAATGTGTGTCCTATGTGCTCTCATCACTGTACCAATGTGTGTCCTATGTGCTCCCAATCACTGTACCAATGTGTATCCTATGTGCTCCCATCACTGTACCAATGTGTATCCTATGTGCTCCCATCACTGTACCAATGTGTATCCTATGTGCTCCCATCACTGTACCAATGTGTATCTAATGTGCTCCCATCACTGTACCAATGTGTATCTAATGTGCTCCCATCACTGTACCAATGTGTATCCTATGTGCTCCCTCCCATCACTGTACCAATGTGTATCCTATGTGCTCCCATCACTGTACCAATGTGTATCCTATGTGCTCCCATCACTGTACCAATGTGTATCCTATGTGCTCCCATCACTGTACCAAAGTGTATCTAATGTGCTCCCATCACTGTACCAATGTGTATCCTATGTGCTCCCTCCCAATCACTGTACCAATGTGTATCCTATGTGCTCCCATCACTGTACCAATGTGTGATGATCTCTTCCTGTTGCACAACACCAGAGATTACCTGGAGACTGGCTCGTTTAAGCTCAACTTGAAGTATGTACATGCATGAACTTTGCATTACTTTCCTGAAAATATATGTGTTACATAAATAATGATGTAATCATTTTCTGCTCTTGCAAAAAGGGGTGTCGCTGATGATCTTGTTTTGCACAGAAGCTCACCTGACACGGTGTCAACAAAAGTTCAGTTAATCTTAAACTCGTGGAGGCATTATAATGTATACACTCAAGGGAGCTCGTGGAATTGAGGTCATTCCGAACATAGGCTTCTGGAAAGACCTTCCCTTCCTCATCAAGGTACACTGTGCACCCCATACATGTGTAGAATAACATGCTGTTGTCTAGTTGAGCAATTCAATTCTCAACTGCAAGCATGCATTAAATAGAGTATGCATGTTTGATGATGAAAGGTGTCCTTTGTGTATGTGTGTATGTTGGACAGGGAGGGGAGGGGGGAGGAAGAGGCAAAGAGGGCTGGTAAGACAGGCTGGTTCAGTCACACCCACCAATCCTAATTACACTATATTTATGCCTTGGTGCACTCTAGCTCCAACTTGTTAATCTGATTTGTCAACACTCAACACAAGGATCGGTAGCCACTGACGGACTCATTTGAATATTATTATTTGAGGTGTGACTTGTGCTTCTCTGCAGGATGGCATTACGTTTGCCCTGAGTCCTTGCGCCTTGGCCAGAGGATGAGCTACACAAAGATGTAGTGCCTTGCAATCAGAGTGTGTTATGGACGAATGAATTCCTATTGAGTGTGTGTAGTCCTTTGAGATTGTGATAACTAAGTCCTGACAGTTTATTGCTATGAAATGGGCTGACTATATGTCAAGTGTCCTTGCTTGCATAACCATTGCAGTGTACATGCACATATACACGTACTTGTGCTTTAAATAAAAATTATTTTAAAAAAAGCACATTTCTGTGTCATTAGATTGTGGGGCTGCACTCCAATCGGGTGGGCGTGTCCTATCACGTGCTTCGACTTTCGATTCGCAACTTACATGTAATTATTCCATCTCTCAACGTGTGTTTTTTGATGTTGCAAGTTTAGCATATGCATTGTCTGATGTGGTGCGGAGTATATTGATGCTGTGCATCTTTGTGAGTTGCACGTGCATGTACGTCAGTTGGATGGCTGGCGTCTACATACTACAAGAAACGCTGCATCGTCTGCAGTGTGTGACTAGAAGCTAACAAAGGTATATATGCGCTCGTGAGCTTGATGAAGGCCACCACGTATACCCATGCATCCCATTACATCAGTCCATAGATTTTTTCTCTAAATAATCTATGATCAGTCCAGCGGAATTTTTACAATTAACCAGTTACAAGAGACGAAGTCTCCTGCAGCAGCTGGTCTTCCTCTATTTTTATATCAAAAAGGAGTCATTTCACATGCATGCTCCCTAGTCTCGTACCCAGACCCATGCCACAGCAGCGGATGGATTACATCACCGTTACGTGGAAGACTCTCCCTACTTACCTCGTGCCACACAGGGTTGCCAAAGGCCAGAGTGAGACCGACCTGCCAGCCAGGCTGCCGGACTTTCAGCTTGGCCTGTCAGGTCGGTCCCTGACCTGCAGGCAGAAAGCCACCCCTTGACTATTAACACTAATCGAGTTATTAATGCAGCCCGGGTCAACAATGAATGCTATAGAGACGCAACGACTTAGAGTCAAACGCCACATTAATTAAATCGTGTTACCCTTCGTTAAAGGCGGAACCTTGGTGGTTGTAATGGCTAGATGCCTAAGAAGAGTCGAGTGCTTTCTGACAATCAAGGGTCTGAGGCAGTATTAAATCACACCCCATGCGCTTTTCAGAAAATGCAGCGTGTTTCTTTACCTTATATAAGATCTGTGGACCTTGAAATGCGACCACTTGCATACGCTGATATCCATGAGGTGTACATCGTCGGGTCCAATTCGCCCGACTTCTTACGCACTGCATTAGAATCAAAGCATCTAGCATGGAGCTGTAAGGCTCTGAATTTCTCATTAGTCAAGTCAGAGATCATGATCTCTGGTCAAGTCAACGCATGCAAGCATTAATCTCGTACCCAGACCCAAATGTACGTAATTAGTCACTGTAGCATAACAGGATTTAAATAGATCGATATAGACCCCACTTGGCTAGAACGATGTGCAATCTTGCAATCCAAGGACGGTAACATGCATAACGCTGCATAGGTTACAGTATGCATTACCTCATTCTTCATATAGGAAAGGGGGGGGGGGGGGGGGTCCGGACCGTCACCCCCTGCAGTGGCGGATACAGGAATAAGGCAAGGGGGCAGCGCTAGGCACAATAATATTGTTATTGTATTGGTTGTACTGATATTCAGCAATAAATATATTGCAATATTCCATTACAACAATACAATATATTGCAATACTCCATTACAACAATACAATATATTGCAATATTCCATTGTAACAATACAATATATTGCAGTATTCCATTGTAACAATACAATATATTGCAATATTCCATTATAACAATACAATATATTGCAATACAATATTGCAATGTTTTAAACCACCATGCAGGTCCCCATCATTCTATGCATTTCACTAGCATCTTACACATTGTGCAGTACCTGCTCTAAAAATGCATGCTTTACACACGATGGTGGTGATTGAGTCGAAAAGTGCTTACACTACGCCCGTTTTTGTCTGGAACTCTTTTCCGTGCGTATTGGTCCATTTTCCAGTATCGTATGGCCGGCCTCACGTAACTTAGCGGTGGCTATGTTCACTTTCTCGACGTCCTGACTTCTCTTTAGTTTGGTAAGCACTCTCAGTGTCACTATGAATGGTTAGTAATATTTATTTTTGCTTTTTTCCAGCCGTTTCATGTCTACCAGCTGCTTGAAAAGTGGGCGGTGTTGTGGTGCGCGTCGTTTGAAACATTTTGAAATTTATTTACCACAGCCCTACTGCACAATACAAGATTGATGTGGTTTGACACGTATATATATGAGACTAAGTTCAGTCTGATTAAACACTTTTTTGTCAACCAATACAATACAATATATTGTTATTGCTAACTACTACAATACAATATATTGGTATTGTTAACTACTACAATACAATATATTGTAGACAATATATTGCAATATATTGTATGAACAATATATTTTTGCGTAGGGCTGCAAGGGGGGGGGGCGGTTATATTTGAGGGGCGGCATATTTTGGAGCGCGCTCTTCTCTCCCCCCCCCCCCACGGTCCCCCTACCTTCCACGTCACATTGGGTCTGGAACTCTGGGGCTCGCCATAAATTAACCTTTCACGCATCCATGCAAGCTATACATAACTTAATTATTTTTTTAATACACCGCACACGCATGATTTTATCTATGAAGTGTGATCGACAGCAATTAATACAATAATGATGAACTTGATCAGTTGATGCAGAGATACAATGCACACACATGTTTTAGTGCTACTGTGGTAGTGAAACACTACGGCAACAATCAGACAATAAAGTGTAAGCGCCTCGCACGGCCTGTGGTAGCGAAGTGGTTTATAACCGCTTCAACGTCAATTGGTTGGGAGTATTGAACATGCATATGAGCAAGACCACTTAAGCGTACTTCTCCCATTGTCGTTCGGAAGTAAGTCTTAAGTCGCTTCAAAACCGAAAAGCTTCGCTCGGCACTCGCGCTAGTCACTGGCAACGTTGCTGTTGTGGTGTAGCATTTGGAGCAACAGCGGTGAAAAAAGATGTTATCTTGCTACATATCTCACTGTCGGCAGCTAGATTCTTTAAGCGTTTTGCTTTACAAAACGATGCTCTTGGATCGCTTGATGACATCGTGTGATGAACACTCAAATGCCAATTAATTTGTCGGGACTTTTATTATCAATTATCGTTCAGGATATGATAATTCATAATAAAGATTTAACAAATAACAATAACTATTTTAACCGTAGTCCCGTACCTAGACACGATTCGCTGCGAGTGGATCAGCGGCGGCGGAACCGGGGGGGGGGGGGGAGGGGGGGGGGATTCTGTCCAGAAAAGTTAGGGGGGGTATTTACCCCTCCAACTTTTCTGGACAGAATTATTGTTCATTATTAAAACGTGATTAATGAAGCGCAAAACTTTCACATCGGACGACGGCGAACAAAAGATGAAACAGACGAAGCTTATTGGATTTTTGGCACGGACAATTAAAACTCCACAAAGGGGAAAAGCACAGTTTCAGTAATATTTTTGTAGTCTTGGACCAGGAGTGGAGCTGATGAGAGAAGCTTAAAGCTTGTGAAATTGCTGCTCATAATTCCTGCTACTAACGCGACAAGGGAACGATCCTTTAGCACTCTGAGAAGAGTCAAAAGCTACTTGCGTTCTAGCATGAAGCAATCACGTCTGAACCATTTAATCACGTGCAATACATACAAGGAAGAACTTGACCAACTTGACTTGAAAGCCATAGCTAACTCTTTTCTACATGGTAAAGAGAATAGAATGAACAAATTCGGACTGTAATTCTCTGTGTAATGTCGATCTTTGCAATAGAATTACAGAGCCGTGAATTAATTTGCGCATGCGCAATAGTAGTATACCACGCCCATCATTAATTATTCATAGCCTTACCCCCCCCCCCCCCCCCCACTTAAAAATATACCTTCAGCCGCCCCTGTCGATAACATCACC